>JAXIVJ010017532.1:0-25807 GCA_036785665.1 Chirona hameri
ATTCACTGAGCACGGACACATTTGGTGCCTTAAACTGTCTGCATAAGTAACAAATCGTTCATGTAAATGTTTAAAAGTTTGACTTTTTTTCGAGACCGTTTTGAAAGAAGAGACGTTTACTGTGGAGGATTGAAAAGAACACGTGTATAAGTAGGTCTCTACCTCCGAAACCCTCTGACCTCTGACCTCCACCCGATCGCCCCCCCCCCCCTCCCGGCAGAGGGCGGTAAGACAGCGCTGGTGGTGCGCCATATAGAGGGGCCGACACAGGTCATCTACTCAGCGAGGCGCGGGGAGCAGGGAGACTATGACGTCAACATCACTGCCACGGATGACACCTACGTCCACTTCCTGGCCTCCGACGAGGATCTGGCGGGACTGAGTATGTGAGCCTGAAGGCCGAACCGAACTGAACTGAACCGGCTGGGAAGTGGGCGCTGCTCCTAAACCGTTGGGAATATTGTGTTCTCTATTGTTTTTTGTTTACAAGTCCATTTTGTTGTTTCGTGTTTCGGTGCATTCTGTTATTTTGTCCATCCCATTTTCACTCCAAACTTAGGACTAGAATGTACTCGTTTATGAAAGCGTTAAAATTTAATACGCGATGTCCGAGACTTTGAAAGCCATACACCCTATTTCCTTTACACCCGGTGACGGTGTGCGGAAAGCCGCCAGGTGACTGGTAAGGTAGCATGGTGCGTCGCTGGGGGTCCCATCAATTGAGGCAGGCGTTACCTAGTCAGGATTTAATCATAGCCTTTTATCATGTCAACATAAGCGCAGACCCACATGTGTGTGGAAACAAATGGCAGTTTAATCCATAATCATTAATCAAAATGAACGCACCAAACAGCCTGGCGCCGATCTGAGTTGCCGAGCTCGGCTCGGCTGACATGGTCGGGCTTTGTGTAGGCAGCCTGAAGACGAAGGTGCGGGTGAAGAGCCGTACCAAGAGCAGAGCAGTGATCAGCTGGTCACGGGGCTCCTACGGCGGCCAGACGCTGCGCTACTGTCTCATCACGTCACCGTCACGACACTTCAGGTGGGGTCTGTCAACCGTCACCAGGGGCGCAGCCAACCCCCCCCCCCCCCCCCCTTACGGGTCACAGGGGACCCCACTGAGATTGGCCCAGATACCATTTGCATTAGCTAAATGGCTCTACAAAAAAAACAGAGACCAGAGGAGCCCTCAAACCAGGCGAGGGGTCACTGGTGCATGACAAGGGCCCTCAGAGACACTGACGGGTTTTCGGAGCCAGCCCAGGGGCCTCTTGGGCATGTCCTGGTCCAATCCAGCTCAACAACAGTTGAAAAAATGTATTAAAAAGGGGCCTCACAAAATAAAGTGGCCGAAATCCGTAGAGTTTGTCATATCCAGGGGTAGATGGGGGGGGGGGGCTCTTTCCCAGGGGCCCACCATGACTGGCTTTCCCTCCCTTCTGAATGTCTGGCTGCGCCACTGACCATCACACGTCCACTGTCACTTACTGTCGTCCACTGTCGCTCACTGTCGCTCACTGTCGTTCACTATCGTTCACTGTCGTTCACTGTCGTTCACTGTCGTTCACTGTCGTTCACTGTCGTCCAACGTTGTTCCCTGTCGTTGACTCCCGTCCGCTGAATTGAGTTAAACACCAACAATGATGCGGTTTATAGTCTACATAAACGTGATGATAGCTCGGGACGTTGCAATATGAGGTGAAACTAGTTATTGCCATGTAGTTATAACATACGGCTGACTCTCATGTGAACCTATAAGTTCACCTTTTCCGTTGTTTAGTATAGATTGGTAATTCCATTTCGCGTGGTTCGCTTCTGTCTCTAGTTCGGTATGCGGCGGGCTGAGCGCAAAGTTCGGCCAGCAGCCGCCAGAGGACATTAGCGCTGGTCGGCGGCGGCAGCAGATGTCGCCCCCGCCGCGCCGCCAGCAGGCCGGCGCCAGCAGGCAGAACGGCAGCATCACGGTCGGCTGTGTGGGCAAGGACACGGTGTACACGCTGTACGACCTGGAGCCCGGCCGGCAGTACCACGTCACCGTGTTCGGACAGTACCTGAACAGGAGCGTCAGCTTCCAGTACGGCACGCACACGTTCAGGTGAGGGAGGGTGAGCTCAGAGCTGCTCGGACGGGCCGCATGGAGCGGGGTGCCAAGCAACCGCTCACTCCCGGAATACGGCGGCAAGATCGACTTCTAACGCCGGGGCAGGGTCGGCGGATAGGAGTGGGCAGGGGGGGGGGGGGGAGAGCTGCCAATCCCCCCCCCCCCCACTCAAGAAGTTGGGGGGGGGGGGGGGGGGGGGGGGGGCAAACATATGATTTTGCCCCCCCCCCCCCCCCATAAATTTGTAAGAGGGGCCCTCCAAGATCGAAATGACTCGAAACGAATTTCACTCCGCTTTCAAACAAAGTGCAAGTAAAGTAGTAGTAAAACAACAAGACACAAGACCTGAGTGGGCCCTCTGGCCGCCTGAAGGGGCACTCTGGCCGCCTGAGGGGCACTGGCCGCCTGAGGGGGCACTCTGGCCGCCTGAGGGGGCACTCTGGCCGCCTGAGAGGGCACTATGGCAGGGGTACTGGCAGGGGCGCAGCCAGGGGGGGGGGCAAGGGGGACAATTGCCCCTCCCCCCCCCCTTACGGGTCACAGGGGCCCCGCCGAGATTGGCCCAGATACCATTTGCATTAGCTAAATGGCTTTCAAAAGGTCACAGAGGAGCCCTCAAACCAGGCAAGGCGCGTAACCACCACTGGGGTCACTGGGGATCAGTCCCCATTAACATTTTCGGATTTTAACATTACGCCTATGGGCGTTGCATGGAAATAATCGACTTCAAAGTGCCTCCTTCCCCACCTACTTTCGGAAGGTGGTTACGCCTATGCACTCTGGTGCATGTCGAGGGCCCTCAGAGTCACTGAAGGGCTTTCGAAGCCGGCCCAGGGGGTCTCTTGGGCATGCCCAGGGGCCCATTGAGCCCACCGAGGGGCCAAAAAACTGTCCAGGGGCCTCTCGAGCATGTCCAGGGGCCATTGAGCCCACTTAAGGGCGCAAAACATGCCCAGGGACCTTTCGAGCATGCCCTGGGGCCAATTGAGCCCACTCAGGGGCCCCATAAACCTGCCCAGGGGCCTCTAGAGCATGTCTACTTGTTCAGGGGCCAATTGAGCCCACCCACGGCCCAACAAACCTGCCCAGTGGCCTATCGAGCATGTCCAGGGGCCCATTGAGTATGTTCAGGGGCTTCTCGAGCCTGGCCAGGGGCCCATTATAATCTGTTTGGGGGCCTCTTGAACCTGCCCAGGGGCCATTATAGTTTTCCCAGAGGACCATCGAGTCTGTTCAGGGGCCTCTCGAACCTGCCCAGGGGCCATTAAAGCCTGCCCAGAGGCCTCTCGAGCTTGCCCAGGGGCCCATTGGGTCTGTTCAGGGGCCTCTCGAACCTGCCCAGGGACCTCTCGAGCTTGCCCAGGGGCACATTGAGTCTGCTCAGGGGCCTCTTGAGTCTGTTCAGGTGCCTCTCGAGCTTTCCCAATGGTCCATTGATCCTGTTCAGGGGCCTCTCGAACCTGCCCAGAGGCTATTAGAGTCTGCTTAGGGGCCTCTCGGCTTGCCAAGGGGCCATTGAGTCTGTTCAGGGCCCTCTCAAGCTTATCCAGAGGGCCATTGAGTCTGTGAACGGGTCCCTCGAGCCTGCCCAGGGGTTGCTAGCCGTCGCCTGGAGCGCCTGCTATAGCTGGAGCGCCTGTTGGCCGTGGTCGGCGCGGTTATAATGAGCGGTAATGTGCTGTACTCTGACTCACCTGGTGGAATGTTTTCTTGGGTTTCAAAATGGTTATTTGATAAGTCTAATGCGTTTTTGAATTCGGGGAGGGGGAGGGGTGATGGTAGTACAAAACAATTTAACAATTTTCTTCTCAGGAGAGTGTGTGCTGCAATATTTGTCAGCCAGGGTCGTGGCCGACGGGAGGGTAGGGGGAGGTCTGGGCACAAACTCCCCGGCCCCACACTTTTAGAAGGCGGGGAAGGGTCGACCCCCCCCCCCCCCCCCCTCACACATACACACCCACACACACTTTTTTAGGGAAAAATTAACAATTTATCGTAAAAATTGTCTTCGCAGTGCAGTAAAATCCAGCTAGCTAGTGTCTAGTGGCAAAAACTGGAAAATTTCGCGCCGCTTCGCGGCATGACACAAGTTTCGCAATTGCTTATACAAATCTGGAAAATGGGAAAAAGAATTGCATTGATTGTCTGGCAGAGGCTCTTCTTGGCGGTAATTGCTGGCCCCAGGGCCCATTCCCTTCATGAAATATTAACTTCTAAGTTTCAAGCAGGCTACATGTTTAGCTAGTTTGCCGAGTTCCGAAAAAGGCGACGCGAACGCAAAGACGAGGAGATCGGCACCCGGAAGCTGCTCCAGCGGTGCACAATTTTCTGGATCGAAGAGCTAATAGTCAAAACAGGCCAGGACCATCTCCCCAAGCCATCTCACCTCACGGTCTGGTTCCAATATTAACATTTCGTTTTCCAGGACCTAAAATAAAAATTTCACGCCGCTTCGAGGCGTCACATCGGTAGTCATCGTCATAACGAAGCCATAGTCATAGTCATCGGTTCGTCGTAACGCTGAATTGAATGAATATCATTTTTAGCTTATTATCCTCTACAAGGCCCATCGCCTATATTTCTGGGTTTTATCAGGCAAAACAGTAAAAATTTCGCGACGCTTCGCGGCGCTAACGCTAGCAAGTAGCAAGCGCTAGCAAGTACATACCTACCTACTATAACATGAAAATCCACATAAAAAATGCTGCAAAGGCTTAAATACACGTATCAAAAGGGGGGGTACATTTTTTGCGTCATTTCAGCCACCCCAGTTCAGGCGGCTAGTTAGTCCAGGCGGCTAGTCAGTCCAGACTAGTTATTGATTCAACACTGATTGAATCGATTGGAATCGTTCAATCAAAATTCCTTGAATCAAACAATAATTGATTCACCACCAGATCTTTTGATTCATGAATCGTGATTGAATCAAAATCCGCATCAAATCAAGGCTGATTGAGTCAAAAGATTTAACAATTCTTAAAGGAAATAGTTCACCTTCACATGGGTTTTGAACTGAAATAGCAGTTATGTAGCCCGTGTTGAGAAATCCTTATCAGGAACTTTTCTTGGCTGAAAAGACTCTCCAGCCGAAGATATTGGACTTTTTGGCGAAGGAATACGGCGCATATATGATGTACCGTACCGTCTGAAAGTGCCAGCACTGCCATGGAGCATGCGCAGACCAATAACGCACACCATAAAATCAATAATTTACAACCTTCTGTCCTGAATTGGCGCGATGTAGGACCATTTTTAAACAGAAAAAAAGAAACTATTAAAAAATATAATAAAATCGTGTTCTGAAAAATTTCCGAAGGTGAACTATTTCCTTTAAAGGAAATAGTTCACCTTCAACATGGGGTTTTGAACTGAAATAGCAGTTGTGTAGCCCGTGTTGAGAAATCCTTATCTGCAACTTTTCTTGGCTGAAAAGACTCTCCAGCCGAAGATATTTGACTTTTTGACGAAGGAATGCGGCGCATATATGATGTACCGTACCGTCTGAAAGTGCCTGCACTGCCAGGGAGCATGCGCAGACCAATAACGCACACCATAAAATTAATAATTTACCATCTTCTGTCCTGAATTGGCGCGATGAAGGACCATTTTTGAAAAGAAAAAAAGAAACTGTATTACAAAATATAATAAAATCGTGTTCTGAAAAATGTTCCGAAGGTGAACTATTTCCTTTAACGATTGAAGTACACTGGTAAATTGTGCAAATACATACAGTCTCGGTAGCTACATTCATTTATACTGAAATAGTATTGCTCTAACAATGCTTTAATGATCATATATATGTATGTTTCCATTTGTATTGATTTGACATAAATTCACCACATATATTTAAATGTTGAATCAAACGTGAATCGATTAAAATACTTGTTTTGATTCTTTGAATCGGAAAGAATCAAATATCAAAATTGTATCTGTGAATCGAACGGTGATTGAATCATTAAAATTCCAAAATGAATCATGTTCCAAAAAAGTTGAATCAATAAACCAGTCTGCGCCCACACTCAAAAGCCGACCCCCATGCTAAGATAGGTTTTCTCTCCTGTACGTAACAATACAAATTAGTAATGCGCTCAGTACAATGCCTACTGAGGGTCCTGGTCCAATCCAGCTCATCAAAAGTAGACGACAAAAAAAGAAGCTAAAAAGGGGCCTCACAAAATAAAGTGGCCGAAATTCGCAGAGTTTTTCATATTCAGGGGTATTTGTTGGGGGTGGGGGGCCTCTCCCAGGTGCTTGCCCCCCCCCTTTCTGAAGATCTGGCTGCGCCCCTGGGTACTGGCATCCTGATGGGGCACTCTGGCCGCCTGAGGGCCACTCTGACCACTTTAGGGGGCACTCTGACCACTTTAGGGGGCACTCCGACCGCCTCACGGGACACTCTGACCGCCTGAGGGGGCACTCTGGCCGCCTGATGGGGCACTCTGACCGCCTGAGTGGGCACTCTGGCCGCCTGAGTGGGCACTCTGGCCGCCTCACGGGGCACTCTGGCCGCATGAGGCCGCCCTGGGGGAGTCGTGATCCGCTTCCATAGGCGGTGGAACAGGGGGGGGGAGCAGCGGATCCAGGGGGGGGGGGGCAAGGCCCCCCTGGATCAGCCCATTCAATATGGCCCATTCAAAGGTCCTGAAACTATGATTTGCCCCCCCCCCCCCAAACGGTCGGACGTACTGTTCTAAAAATTGCCTTTGTAGTAGTCAAAATCCAGCTATCCAGTTAAAACTTGAAAATTTCGCGCCGCTTCGCGGCATGACACAACATTCACAATTGCATATACAAATTTGGAAAATGGGAAAATGAATTCCTTTAAGTGTCTGGCAGAGGCTCTCCTTGGCGGTACCTAATTGCTAGAGCCCCATGACCCATTCCTTGCATACAATATTAACTTTCAAGCGGGCTACATGTTTAGGTAGTCTGCCAAGTTCCGAAAAAGGCGACGCAAACGCAAAAACGCGGACATCGGCACCCGGAAATGATCCAGCGGTGCCCAACTTGCTGGACCGAAGAGCTAATAGTGGGACCAGGCCAGGACCATCTTCCCAAGCCATCTCCCCCCAGGCTCCACCAGATCCATAGGGACCATTTGTGCGCGGAAAAGTCGTCCTGGCTCTTGCCATGCTTTCAAACCATTTGCACTGTTACCAGTTGTTTGTTACAGTTCGGTAAATATGACCCTCCCTCGCCGCTGCGGTCGCCAGGTACCAGGACCCATCTGTGCGCACCTCGCTGCGGATCCGGCAGAACCGCGTGTCGCACCTGCGCCTGTCGCCGTCGCGGCCGTTCCGGCAGCTGGTGCTGCGCGGCCCCTCGCGGCGCGAGCGGCTCCACTACTTCGTGGTGCCGTGTGGCGGACCACTGTCGCTGAGGTTTCTGCGCAGCTACGGCAGCGCCGGCTGGAGCGACGCGTCCGTCCAGATGCAGGCGAGTGTGGTACCGGCGGCGAACGGACGCAGGACCCGCGGTGGCAGACGGACGCAGACGGAGAGCGGCGTACATCGGGGCAATGGAATACAGCAGGGATCATTCAGTGTCGATGGTTTGCTCTTTAAGCACGGAGTTGGAAAAACAGATATAATTTGGCGTCGTACAAATTAATTTAAAGCCGCTCCGATGACTAGGCCTTTAAAAAGGGAAGCTTATTTTCAATTAGAGGAATGTTGGCAGCAGTAGTATGTTTTCCTGGCTGCTCACGAGGCTACGAACCAATGTCACCATCAAGTCGATACTGTAGGGGTATGTGACCGTTTTCGCCAGCCGCCCTGATTCAGCGCTTCACTGACGAGCTATGTTTGGCCCATCTACAGGTCAACATCAGCAGTGGAGTGCTGATCAGGAGTGAACTCAACACCAGCCAGCTGGCCTCCCGGGACGCGTACCAGTTCGAGCTGACGGCGCCAGGCGGCGCCACCGCCGTCGAGTTCCAGGCCACCTGGCGGCGCGGCCGACTGCGGGTGGCCACGCTGCCGCACCGTACCCGTGTCCGCGCCGCCGGCCAGCGGCGACGCAGCAAGCTCAGTCTCAACTGCACACAACTGGCCCTGCGCGTGAGTGCCCACGGCGACCGCACACACCGCTAAACGGCGATGTTTTGACCGCGCGGCGGCCGCAAACCATCGATGTCCTAGCCGCCCTAGTCCGGCTGAGCGCCTGACTAGGGCGGCCGCCCCGCGTGACGCTCCGTTAAAACTAGTGTTTTCGCGGTTTTACGCGACACCTCGCGGTGAGAGTGTGCAGAGACGGGGTCGAGACGTGACTGAACCGAGTGTTTGACCATCTGTGACTTTTTGAGTCATTTTCAATCGGTTTTTATTTGTTGATGTCGGTGAGCGCTCCATAGGAATAGTCACGCTCGGTGACCCGACGTTCTACCGATTCCGGAAGAGGTATGGCCGTCCCGGCCAATCAGGGCTGCCGACCGCGATCTACACTCACAAAAAATCAACACCTGCGCAGTGTGTCAACACCCCTAGCCCGTGTGATGCCCACACAACCTAAAATACGTCGCCTGGAAGGTGTTTTGTTTAGCACGCAAGGAGGTGTACCGGAACAACCGTGATCGCCGCTGCATGGGGTGTATAGGTTTAGCGGAACACCCTTGATAACCGCTGCATGGGGTGTCGAGGTGTCGCAATACGCATGCGCGGGGTGTCGATTGACGCCTCAGCTGGGCGTATTGCTGGAGTTCGTTTACCATTGGGAGAAGAGTACCGTCACCGCTGCATGGGGTGTCGACATGTCGCAATACTCATGCAAGGGGTGTCGATTGACGCCCCAGCCGGGCGAATTGCGGGAGTTCGTTTATCACTGGGAGAGGTGTGACGGTCGCCGCTGCATGGGGTGTCGTGACGCAGACGCATGGCGGGCGGCGGGCGCCGCCGGGCGCCGGCTCAGAGACGTGACGCAACTCGCAAGACTCATGCCAATCTGAGCACTCTGACCTGACTGGCCACTCTCGCCACCTTCCCAATCTGAGCAACTAAAAATTAGTACATTTCAGTGCAAAACCATTGTATTAACAAAACCGTTAATTATTGTAAACAGATCCATGTATCAACACCAGCATCACAAATCAGCATCATCAAGCATACTCATAAATAATCATAGTTACTATGGATCAACAGTCAGCTACGTATATTCATATGTTTATAGAAGCTTGGTCGGTGCAGCTCCGACCGGATAAGCAATACAATTGGTTGTGACGGGAGGGCATGAAACATATAAACGCTATCATACCTAATGTTTATCAATCACAAATTCACAACTAAGTACATTTCTAAGATCAAAAGAACGCACGAAAGAATGCACTCACAACTCACAATCAGGTACTTATAACTCCGATCGCGAAAGCACGATTGACAGCCTTTCGAAACTCAACGGTAACTTGAACACTGACAACGGTCGACGCACGCACACTGCACATGCACAACCCGCCGCGTCCAAGGTCACTGCTCTACTGACCCGGCGCGGCGGCGCGGCCGGCCGGTGGATATGTGCGCGCGCAGCCAAGGCCGCGCCGTCGTCTGCGTGCGTGACGAACACTCAATGCGATGGTGGTCGGCACTGACACACCACGCAGGTGTCTGACATAGGTGTAGATAGCGAAGCATCAACAATGACACCCCATGCATGAGTAAATTTCCAAATTAACCCCTGTGGCAGGAGTTGACACCCGGGTCGTGTGTAGCGATTTTGTGAGTGTACCGATACCCGGATCGGGCGACTACACTGTCGGGTCAGAGCGAGCGGCCGCCGCATGTAATAACCGATGTGAGGGAAGACGAGAGCCTCGACCAGCAGACGTCTGCCGCATTTTGGCAGCTTATGACGGATTCGCGAGAGACCTACCAGCACACAATAGCAACGCTTAACGACCGACGAGACGTGGCGGTTCCATGACAGGTGTGGGTCGATGACAACACCCAGCACCTTGACGCTTTGTGAGGGAGAAATTTCGTCGTTGCCGAAATAAACGGAGAAGTCGGCAGTGACGTTTTGACGGCGAGATTTGAGGATGATCATCTCTGTTTTAGCCGGATTGATTTTTAGACGGTTCTGTGTGAACCACTTCATAGCTATAAGGAGAGAGCTCTCAATACGAGGTTTTAGGGCCTGAAAGTCTGCTGGAAAGTCAGCATCAAGGAACTGAGTGTCGTCAGCGTACATCACGATCCTTATGTGCGAGAGGTGCTGTGGCAGATCGTTGGTGAAAATGAGGAAGAGCACAGGTCCTAAAATGGATCCCTGGACCAAAATGGATCCCTGGAGTCACGTCCAGTGCGCACGATCCACGCCGCACGGTCTGGGTACGCCCCCGCAGCCAGGCCGAGAACCACTCGCGTTGGACACCATACCATTCCAACTTAAGTCCAGGAGACGGCCGTGCTCGACGCTGTCAAAGGCCTTATACGTGTTTTTTTTTCTTCACTTTATCCGGCTCCCGCCGGTGGTGTATTTACATACAAACAAACCTTCAGCACAACGACATCCAAAACACAACCCATATATACGAGACCGCCGAGGTTCAAACACACATACAAACGAGCAAAACGAAAACAAAAACAAAGCACACAATCACAACACTCGCTCGACTCTGCCACATCAAGAGCCTCCGAAGACTCCCATCAGATCGCAAAACATCCTCCGAAAAAAAGCGGTGATACGGTGATAATGATCGGTCATATCACTAAGTATAAACTGCCGCACCGGCGGCGGCGGCGGCGGCGGCGGCGGCGGCGGCGGCGGCGGCGGCGGCGGCGGCGGCGGCGGCGGCGGCGGCGGCGGCGGCGGCGGCGGCGGCGGCGGCGGCGGCGGCGGCGGCGGCGGCGGCGGCGGCGGCGGCGGCGGCGGCGGCGGCGGCGGCGGCGGCGGCGGCGGCGGCGGCGGCGGCGGCGGCGGCGGCGGCGGCGGCGGCGGCGGCGGCGGCGGCGGCGGCGGCGGCGGCGGCGGCGGCGGCGGCGGCGGCGGCGGCGGCGGCGGCGGCGGCGGCGGCGGCGGCGGCGGCGGCGGCGGCGGCGGCGGCGGCGGCGGCGGCGGCGGCGGCGGCGGCGGCGGCAGCAGCAGCAGCAGCAGCAGCAGCAGCAGCAGCAGCAGCAGCAGCAGCAGCAGCAGCAGCAGCAGCAGCAGCAGCAGCAGCAGCAGCAGCAGCAGCAGCAGCAGCAGCAGCAGCAGCAGCAGCAGCAGCAGCAGCAGCAGCAGCAGCAGCAAAGGCAGGGAAGGACGGGCCAGAGGCAGAAAACCGGAAGGCGGAGGCGTGTATGCTGTATTTTGATGTTTTAATCTTATATTGTATTATGTGTTGTTATACTATATTGTATAATGTGATTTGTATGGTATTGTTATGCTACTATACTTCGTTGTATGTTATTGTTATGTTATTATACTTTGTTGTATGGTATTTATATATGTTACTATACTATATTGTACAATACTATATTTATTACCATGTAGTATTGTATTGTAATTATATATTCTTGTACTAATATTGCGTTTTGTTGTTGCAATATCAATCATATTTATTATGTAGTATATATTGTTATACTATATTGTATGTTTTTTTTTCAGTTCACCTGTATGTGAATACGTTTCATTGGCCCCCACTTCTCTTCAAATTTATCCAATTTGTTGGCTACTCTAGCTGCGTTATATTCTATTTCGGCTTCCCATTTTAACTTATTCTTTAAGTGTGTAACGTTTGGCTGTGTTTCTTTATAGCGTGCCTCGTAAATGACCATTTTTGCTAATGTGATTATACAGGTCTCAACTGCACTTAACTTTGTTGGAAAGAACCACGTTTTGGTATCTACATTCAAGTTTATTTTGTATTCTCTCGCTAGATACGTTTTAATAGAATTGATGAAAGATTGAACTCTGGGGCAATGCCAGTACATATGAGCTATTGTTTCAGGTTCATGTTTACAAAATGTGCAATTGTGACTATCTTTGACTTTGGTTATTTTTAAGTATCTGTTAGTTGTGATGATTCTATTAATAAGTTTATAATGAAACATTCTGATGCGCGTTGAACGTGTGACACCTATTACTTGCAAGAAGCTGTTGTCTTCAAAGCATCCTATATCCCTTATCCATTTTTCTTTTTGTCGTGCGTTTGCTTCAGTGATTTCACTTCGTCTGGATTCTAAATATGTATGATAGGCCAAGCGTGGAAAATTGGGGTGGTTCATTACTAGATTAATTCTTAATGGTATTATAGGACCCAAAGCTTTTGTCGATGCTACTTGTTTCACACAATCAGGTAAGCTTCTAACTAAACTTTCGTAACATAGAAATGTCATTCTTATTTCATATTTGTTTTCCAAGGTTTCTTTAGTATGCAGCCGTCCTGTGTTTTCATTAACTAAATCTGTGAGAAATCTAATACCTTTCCTATTCCAATTGTGTATGATAGAACATTTGAATTTTGTGTAGTCAGAGAACCAGACACTTTCAGCTAATATTTGTGGCATACCTGGGTTGTACATACGGCTGAAACCGGTGAAGGCTTCAAGGACATCTTTCCAGAAGGGATTCTGTGTTTTTATGTTACTTTTCTGCAATTTCTTAGTTCCATAGCAAAGTATATCCTGGATATCTGGCAATTCCTTTGCGGCTAGTTGTGCCCATACAGCGTTCGATGTCATCAATCTCTTGAGCCATGTCAGTTTCATACTCTTTACGAATCCCTGAATATCAACCCTATGTAATCCGCCAAGTTCATAACTCTGAATAACTTTGGCACGTTTTATAGGGTCTCGCTTGCCTCCCCACAAGAAAGAAAAGAACAAACGCTCTAATTGTTTTAATTCTGTTTGAGATGGGTTCGGCAGAGCCGTAAACAAATGAACCAATTTAGAAATGAGCAACGACTTCACCACAGTAGTTTTTCCTATGGGAGTGAGATTTCTCCTGCGCCACTGTGTTATTTCTTTTTCTATTTGTAGTAGCTTTGGCTCAAAGTTGTTTTGTGTTATGTTATCATTATTATTTGTGAATGTAATACCCAATATCTTAATTTGGCTAACCCACTTTATCCCCAAATTGTTTTCTCTCTGATGTTGTTCTGGAAGACCGATTTGGATACATGATGTTTTTTCAATGTTCAGGTTAAGCCCAGAAAATTCCGAAAATGTTTTTAGTTCATGCAATGCCCCTTGCAAGCATGTGGACGAGTTTTTGAGAAATAACACTGTATCATCGGCATATTGTGATAGTCTGACTTCATGATTTTCTGACAACTGAATGCCAGTAAGTAATTGTGATCGCTGTATCTGGTTGGCAAGAACATTAACTGCAAAATTGAACAGATAGCCTGAGGCTGGGTCTCCCTGTCGTATCCCACATTTAAGGTAAATTTTGGCACCCAAGTGACCATTCAACATTATTCGCGAGAAGTTTTCGGTATTTAAATATAACGTGTTTATCGTGTTTCTGAAATGTGGTCCAAAGTTATATTGTTCTAACACTCGAGTTACGAATTCCCATGATATTGAGTCGAAAGCCGCCTCAAAATCAGCAGTCATGATCAAACCAGACCCTTTTTTCGCGAATAAACTATTTATTACGTCATACACCAAGCGCGTGTTTTCACCAATATATCGTCCCTTGATATACGCTGTTTGACATGGATGTATGAGCTTCCCTATGACACTCTGTAGTCTGGCTGAAATAGCGGCTGATATTATTTTAAAATCAATATTTAATAATGTAATTGGGCGCCATGCTTTTATATTATCTGGAGATTTCCCGGCCTTTGGTATCATTGTTATAACACCTTCTCTATGTGATAGCAACGTTTTGTCTAGATGAGAACACAAAACAAAGGCTCTATACAGAAAAGGTCCTAACTTGTTCCAGAAATACTTGAAAAAACATGCCGTATAACCATTTGAACCAGGTGATTTACCCTTCTTCATTCCTTGCATTGCTTCCGTTATTTCTTGGAATGATAATGGCTGATCAAGGCGTATACGTTCATTGATGTTTAGTGATGTTATAATATTTTCACTGATGAAGTGACGAGCTGTTTGTGGCATAATATGTTCCCTGTTATATTTTCTCGATAGGTCGTCTGTAAATGTCTGAAGTATTGAGGAGGTTCGTGTTAGGTGCTGTTCGCCAACTCTAAGTACTGTTACTGTCTTTCTCATTGCATTTCTTTTCTCTAAACCAAGGAAATATTTAGATGATTTTTCTCCATCTTCATGCCATCTGGTTCTAGACCGTACGATGAGACCATTGATGTGATGTTTTCTGATGTTTTCAAGCTTTTCTTTGTACTCTTGCAAGCGAGATGCATTTAATTCTGATCTATCCTTCGAGAATTGTGAGTGAGCATGAGCTATTTGTGTAATGAGTTCTTTTTCTTTTTTCTTTAAACTTTTTGCTTTTCGTTTCGAATATCTGACAGTTTCTCCTCTAATCATCATCAATAATGTTTCGTAGAATAAATCATCGTTAATGTGAAATTGAATATCTTTATAGTTACATGTATTTGACAAGAAACTATATGTATAAACGGGCAAAGAATATTGCTCTATTGTTTGATCAATACATTCGTCCACTACTCTAACGTATTCCTCGTCGCTGAGAAGCGACTCATTAAATTTCCATAGCCCTGGCCCTCGTTGCGATTCCCCCACCTGTAGACACAGTGATATTATGTTGTGGTCTGTTCGATAACCGGGGATTATTTGAAGATCGTTACACAGACTTGACAGATGCTTACTAACGAAAAACATGTCTGCACCCTTATTTGGAGTTGATTTAAACCATGTAAATTGTTGTTTGTTGGGGTTATGGTGCCTCCATACGTCTATGAGATTATGTTTATTGCAAACAGAGATGAATTTCATTCTGGCGTTAACATTATTTTCGTGAACGTACCCAAAACAATCGTTCTCAGCATCCATAATAAAGTTGAAGTCTCCGCCAAGGTCATGGTCATGGTCACTGTCAACGCTGTCTAGTAATTCGTCTATGCGTCCATAGAACTGAGGCTCGTCTCGGTTTGGGCCATATATACTGCCTATTACGAAAGTGTCTGTACCTATCTTACATTGTAGTAATACATAATTACCTTTATTGCTGGTGAATTCTAGAATAATATCATGCTGAAGGTTCCTATTGAATAGAATGGAAGTACCCCTGCTGTTGTTTGTATAGCAGGAATGATAAGATTTACCTTTCCAAATAGATTCAAATGAGGAAATTTTATCTGTTGTTAAATGTGTATCTTGAAGCAAAATGATGTCATATTTCATGTTGTTTAAATAGTGCACGACATCCCTACGTTTGTGTTGAGATCCTAAGCCTCTTACATTTAACGACATAGTTTTAAATTTATTCATTTTGTGTTACAAAGAAAAACAAAATCTTGAGAGGCTGCGTGTGTACTGTGAATGTATCTGCGAAAGTGTGTGACGTGACTGGTGTACTGTGCAGTGTTAATGATAGTGTGCGTGTTGGTGTGACTATGCAGTGTGAATCGACTTCTCCGGCACTCACCGAGGTACCAACAGGCTCGACACCAGGTCCCGACGACTCCAGGCTCCACGGGATGGGGATGGGGGATGCTGCGAGCGTCGTCAGCCGGAGGCGACGTCGGCGGCAACCACGAGCCGGCGAGACGACAGGCTGCACACCGCGCCGATTCAGCCGCCGCTGCCAGCAGCGCCGAACCAGACGCCGCCGCCGCCAGCAGCGCCGAAACAGATGCCGCCGCCGCCGCCGCCGTCAGAGGAGCCAAGGGCATTCCTCTCGCACAGGGTAGCTGTGTGCAGACGGAAAAAGAGCCAGCAACGAGCCCGAGAACAAATCGCATAGCAACTGTGGGAAATATATAACTAGGTAAAATTACGTTAACATATTGCAAAACGAGCGCACTCAATACAGCCAAGGGACACAGTCTAAGCACTTTGAAAACGCCAGATGCGAAGCAGAAAACGACAATGTACGAATGTTTAGAAAAACTTACACTAAAATGTCTCCCGAGATATACATACGAATGGGCCATTACTGTTTTACAGGGAGCCCCAGTTCGCGCAGCTTATCGACTGAGTCGATGCGCGAGCTGGTGCCGAATTTCTCTGCTTTGAAGTGCACGTGTCCCCACCTTCTATAGACGGTGTATATCTTCTTTTGCTTCTTTGCCTCTAGAAGAGAGCGGAAGATTTGGCTCTTGTGTGCCGTCAGACTCTCGTTGATGAAGAGCTCATCGCGTCCCGTCAGCTCCAGTCGGCGCGTCATCAGCTGGCCGCGCACACTGCCCGCCCCAGAGCGCACGAAGCGAACGATCACTCGGTGGTTGGGTCCTGGTAGGCGGTGCGCTCTGTCGATGTCGTCGTCCGTGATGACTAGCCCAGGCAGCCGGGCCCGGACAACGCCGATTACGAGCTTGTTGATGTCCTCCGCCCTAGATGTCCTCCGCCTTATACGTGTTAGCTGTGACGAGTGATGTCATCATGCGTCTGTCGATGTTGTCTGTTGCGAAAATGACAGCATCGAGCAGGGCCGTCTCCGTGGACAGGCCCGGCCTGAAACCGTACTACTGCGGGCATAGTACATGGTGGGATGTGAGGTACGACATAAGCTGGGTACAGACCACACGCTCGCATAGTTTCGCCACGACAGGGAGGACTGATATCGGACGGTAGTTATTGGTGTCAGCAGTGTCCCCCTTTTTGTGAAGAGCGGTAATGGTGGCAGCCTTCCATTGCTCGGGCAATACACAATTAGTGATGCAATAGTTAACAAGCCTCAGCAAATGCAGACCCACCACTGGAAATGTACTTCGTAACATCTGAACGGCGATGCCGTCAGGACCACAGGCGCGGGGCGTACCCATGGGCTTTAGCGCTGCTGAGAGTTCCGGTAGGGTGGCAGGATACGGCGAGAACGACCCGGCACACACGCGGGGCGGCCGGGGCGACAGCGGTTCGCCAGCGTCGCTCTCCGCTAGTGCGTGCGCCACGCCGGAGCCGACTGACGTGAATAAGTGATTCAGTCGGTCTGGCCACTCAGGATCCGCCGGCACTGCACTGGTTGTCCTCGGCTGAGCCTGCATAACGGTGTGGGGAAACTGTACGGCGGCACAGAGGCAGCGCGTGCAAAAGGCGATCAATTTCGGTGTCCGCATTGTGACTGGCCTCGGCCGGCGCGATCATGTCACCCCGTCATTACGGGAGCTCGGGTGGCCTAATGTTGATGACATGATCAACGAACGTGACATTGCCGCTGTGCGCCACCTCATCACTGCCCCCAGCGCCTCAGAACCGCTACGCGGTCGGGTGGTAAGGCGTGCCGACGTGTCCGCCCGCCACACGCGCGCCAGTGAAGGCGGCCAACTCGAGCTGCCCAGCGTGCGGACGGAATTCGTAAAGCGCAGCTTCATGTACCGAGCCGCGAGTGCCTGGAACGCCCTAACGCCAGAGGCTAGGCGAGGCTAGGTTCATCTGCAATCTGCATGCTGCATCTATATACCGGGATATGGTTGCGATCGATGTCAGCAGCCGGGTTCGGTTTGTGTTGCCACTCTTTTACCGCTGTGTTTTATCATCTGTATTTTTTTCATCATCTGATGCTGTATTTTGTACTTTTATCTTGGTGCACTTCATCTGTGTAATGCCGTGGATACCATAACATCCATACTATGGAGGGTCCTAATACATATCTCTGTATCTGTATCCTGCTGTACTTCATTTGTGTAATGCCGTGGATACCATAACATCCATACTATGGAGGGTCCTAATACATATCTCTGTATCTGTATCTGATGTGCTTCATCTGTGTAATGACGTGGATACCATAACATCCATACTATGGAGGGTCCTAATACATATCTCTGTGTCTGTATCCTGCTGTGCTTCATCTGTGTAATGACGTGGATACCATAACATCCATACTATGGAGGGTCCTAATACATATCTCTGTATCTGTATCCTGCTGTGCTTCATCTGTGTAATGACGTGGATACCATAACATCCATACTATGGAGGGTCCTAATACATATCTCTGTATCTGTATCCTGGTGTACTTCATCTGTGTAATGACGTGGATACCATAACATCCATACTATGGAGGGTCCTAATACATATCTCTGTATCTGTATCCTGCTGTACTTCATTTGTGTAATGACGTGGATACCATAACATCCATACTATGGAGGGTCCTAATACATATCTCTGTATCTGTATCTGATGTTTTCAGGTTTCCAAGGCTCTTGTTTTCGTTTCCTCGTGCCTTTCTTTACACGCTCGCCGACACTTTTGTTTCAGTACCTTTTCCAGGTTCCGTTTACACTTACGTTTTCTGCTTTTTCCCACGATGGCAAAAGCGCCGTGAGGAGGATTCCTCGAATAATGGCTTGCCTTAGACATAAACCCAGCCTCCGCTCTCGATCTCGCCACGGTCCTTATTCGTCCTGCAGGCCTCCGCTCTCGATATCGACCCTCACCCGTCCTCAGACTACGCGAGCTGAGTAACCAGATCAGATGATCAGACCACTCCAGATCATGGATATGATCAGACCACGCAGATCACTCTGACTATGGTTTGTCATCGACCATTGCTGGCTCCTCTGTAGAGGAAACCATAAATACATTGCGTCATAATTACACCATAATTGCACTGGCCCTAGTGGATGTACAAGTGTGCAATACATCACGAGTAATAACACCGTTGAGTAACATAAAACATGAGTAATAACACCGTTGAGTAATAACAACGTAAATTGAATACACCGATGAATCAAGGGAAGGGGCTGCACAGGGAATGGCGTCGCCACACGTAGAAAATGACACATTTAAAGTGTATACTGCCGGATCAAACATCGGTATTTTAAACCTGAACAGCTCAACGTGCGCTGTGTATGACGTGCGCTGTGTGTGACGTGCGCTGTGTGTGACGTGCGCTGTGTATGACGTGCGCTGTGTATGACGTGCGCTGTGTGTGACGTGCGCTGTGTGTGACGTGCGCTGTGTGTGACGTGCGCTGTGTGTGACGTGCGCTGTGTGTGACGTGCGCTGTGTATGACGTGCGCTGTGTGTGACGTGCGCTGTGTGTGACGTGCGCTGTGTGTGACGTGCGCTGTGTGTGACGTGCGCTGTGTGTGACGTGCGCTGTGTGTGACGTGCGCTGTGTATGACGTGCGCTGTGTGTGACGTGCGCTGTGTGTGACGTGCGCTGTGTGTGACGTGCGCTGTGTGTGACGTGCGCTGTGTGTGACGTGCGCTGTGTATGACGTGCGCTGTGTGTGACGTGCGCTGTGTGTGACGTGCGCTGTGTGTGGCAGATGCTGCGGGCGCAGGGTCGCCGTCTGGAGTACTGCGTGCTGCTGGAGCTGGACACGACCGGCCGGACGGCACGCCGCTTCAAGGCGCCATCTGCCTGCGGTCTGGAGTCGCGACTGCAGCACAGTCCGGCCAACATGACCCGCTGCGGCACCAGCAGGCAGCTCCGCAGAGGGTGAGGAGTGGGCTGCTGAGGTCAGGAGAGGGTGGGGAGTGGTCTGCTGAGGTCAGGAGAGGATGGGAGTGGTCTGGTGAGGTCAGGGGAGGATGGGGACTGGTCTGGTGATGTCAGGGGAGGATGGGGACTGGCCTGGTGAGGTCAGGGGAGGATGGGGAGTGGTCTGGTGAGGTCAGGGGAGGGTGGGGACTGGTCTGGTGAGGTCAGGGGAGGATGGGGACTGGTCTGGTGAGGTCAGGGGAGGATGGGGACTGGTCTGGTGAGGTCAGGGGAGGATGGGGACTGGTCTGGTGAGGTCAGGGGAGGATGGGGACTGGTCTGGTGAGGTCAGGAGAGGATGGGGACTGGCCTGGTGAGGTCAGGAGAGGATGGGACTGGTCTGGTGAGGTCAGGGGAGGATGGGGACTGGCCTGGTGAGGTCAGGGGAGGGTGGGGACTGGTCTGGTGAGGTCAGGGGAGGATGGGGACTGGCCTGGTGAGGTCAGGGGAGGATGGGGACTGGTCTGGTGAGTTCAGGGGAGGTCAGGAGAGGTCAGGGGAAGATGGGGGCTGGTCTGGTGAGGTCAGGGGAGTATGGGGACTGGTCTGGTGAGGTCAGGGGAGGATGGGGACTGACCTGGTGAGGTCAGGGGAGGATGGGGACTGGCCTGGTGAGGTCAGGGGAGGATGGGGACTGGCCTGGTGAGGTCAGGGGAGGATGGGGACTGGCCTGGTGAGGTCAGGGGAGGATGGGGACTGGCCTGGTGAGGTCAGGGGAGGATGGGGACTGGTCTGGTGAGGTCAGGGGAGGATGGGGACTGGCTGGTGAGGTCAGGAGAGGATGGGGACTGGCCTGGTGAGGTCAGGGGAGGATGGGGACTGGCTGGTGAGGTCAGGGGAAGATGGGGACTGGCCTGTTGAGGTCTGGTGAGGTCAGGGGAGGATGGGGACAGGACGGAGGGAGATGCCGCGACGGTCACCGGGCACACACTGACAGGACGGAGGGAGACGCCACGAAGGTCACCGGGCACACACTGACAGGACGGAGGGAGACGCCGCGAAGGTCACCGGGCACACATGTGCACACAAGTCACAACAAGACAACAAACCTACAGGATTTCATAAGGTTAGAGACACCTACAATTCGGAGATCTCGGATTTTTTATATATATATTGATGACCTAAGGTCGGGTCAATTTCGTGACCTCCCCATTATAAGTCAATGGGGAAATATTCAAACGCTTCCTATTCCGAGGATACGCATGGTATCAGTCTAATGCCTTCTGCATCATGTTATCATAGGCCATGCTTGATGGTCCAGATGCAATTTGTGTTCAGTGACCCCTACAGGGTCAGCCGAGGTCATCCGAGGTCACCAACACTTTGTTGTCAATAACTCTCGACAGAATGAAGATATAAAAGTGAAACTGGCACCAATATGTTTGTCTCGTAGAGACACGTCTCCCATTATGCAACATGACCTACTTGGGTTAACACTTGACCTTGACCTGAGGTAAAATTTATAAGTTGACCTAACCCGGTCAACATGAATATGATTTGAAGTACCTTGACGAGACAAATGCGATGACGTCCGAATTATTGCCTTATATTTATTATGTAAAAAGTTATTTGCGAAACAATGCTTTGCCAAAAATAGTATGTTTGACCTGTGATGACCTCTGGAGCCTAAACTATTGACCTGAGATAAAATGTGAGGACGGCTTAGCGATTCTTTTTTCAAGAGCTTTCGATTGCTTTCCCGTTTGTTCCTAGCTATCATAGTTCTCGAGATATTTGGGGGTTTCTGGAGCGAAGTCCTAAAACTGGAAAATCTGACCTTTGATGACCTCTGGTGATCTCAATATTGATCTGAGCTCAAAATGACTGAAATAGTTTTTAAATGATTTTTGACAAGCTTTTCAACGATATTTTCGGTTTTTGTATACGTCACATAGGAGCCGAGTTCAAGAGGGGGCGTCAAAACACCCCCTCCCCGGCACGGCGAAGGTGGTGCCGAGCACCGGCACGGCGCGGGTTAAATAAACGTAGCTTTCGATGGAACAAAGTGATTATTGCATGGACTTGAATACATACCTACGTTGAATTTCTTGCAAATTGAAGTACTAAAACTAAGAAGTGTGATAAGTTTCTGGGTATTGTTATAACACTTAACTTTTACAACCTTATTACGATTCATTGAATAATTTTAGTAATCCAGTTAGGGGCGGATCCAGGGGGCCAAAGGGGCCATTCCCCCCCCCAAAGGTTCTGAAACTATATTTCCCCCCCCCCCCCCCAATGGTCAGACGCACAGTTGTAAAAATTGCCTTTGCAGCAGTCAAAATCCAGCTATCTACAGTGAAAACTTGAAATTTTTGCGCCGCTTCGCGTCATGACACAAAATACACAATTGCTTATACAAATTTGAAAAATGGGAAAATCAATTAATTAAGTCTCTGGCAGTTCTTGCCGGTACCTAATTGCTAGCCCCCGGGCCCACTCCCTTCGTAAAATATTAACTTTCAAGCGGGCTACATGTTTAGCTAGTCTGCCGAGTTCTGAAAAAGGCCAATGCGAACGCAAAGACGCGGACATCGGCACCCGGAAGCTGCTCCAGCGGTGCCCAACTTGCTGGACCGAAGAGCTAATAGTGGGGACCAGGCCAGGACCATCTCCCCAAGCCATCTCGCCCCAGGCCCCTCCAGATCCGCAGGGACCATTTATGTGCGGAAAAGTCGTTCTGCCTCTTGCTGCTTTCAAACCATTTGCACTATTACCAGTTGTTTGTTACAGTTCAGTACATATGTATGCAGTTATTATTATCATATGTACTATTGATCGCTGACTGCCACCGGTCATCGTGATTTACTATCCGAAGAATATGTATATTACAAATTATCTTAATTTCAATATTTTGGATCATACCGAGATGTGCAACCAGGAATAGGGGTTACCTGAGTCTGGTTCCAATATTAAAATTTAGTTTTCCACGACCTAAAATTACCATTTTCACGCCGCTTCGCGTCACCGGTGGCCATCGTCATAACGAAGCCATCGTCACCGTCTTCGGTTCGTTGTAACGGTGAATTAAATTAATAGCATGTTTAGCTTCTTATTCTCTACAAGGCCCACCGCCTATATTTCTGGGTTTTATCAGGAAAACCCGTAAAAAACTTGCTATTTAGCGGCGCTAAATAACAAGTACGTACTATAACATGAAAGTCCACATTAAAAATGCTGCAAAGGCTTAAATACACGCATAAAAAATGGGGTACATTTTTTGCCGTCATTTCAGCCGACCTCCCCATCCCCCACACTCAAAAAATATCGGCGACGCCCCTGGGTACGGCTGACAATTGACATAGTCTTGCTCAGTGACAGAAGGCCGTAAATTATTATTGTTAATCAAAACTATATGCATACTCTCCGAGTCAGAGTCCTGACGTCACGCGAATGTAAAAATCAGATTCGAAAGTAGTCGCGTAAGGATAGACTCGCATTAGAGATGTTCCAACCGGCGGCCGGCGGTTCGCTTGCTAGCACCAGCTGCAAGCTGATTGGCTGATGGTATTGCCTCTGCTCGGGTTAGATCCAGCACCACATTCTTTCGCCAGCACCGCATTCCTTCGCCAAAAAAATCAAATATATTCGGCTTGAGTCTTTTCAGTCAAGAAAACTTGCAGATAAGGGTTTCCAGATAAGGGTTTCCCAACACGGGCTACAAAACTGCTATCTCAGTTTAAAACTAATGTTGAAGGTGAACAATTTCTTTTAATGGCGATGGTCTGTTGCTACAGTCACTTGACCAAGTCTGTGTCACGTTCGCGTCACGTGATGCTATTTAACAGTGACTTGCATCGGTACTGAGAAACAGCACAGTCGCGATGAGAACATGCTCTTTGCTTTAACGGTGGTTAGTCGCACCACTTCCAGCCGCCATTGTTTGTCCACCTTAGAGCATTTCGAGCACTGGACAGAGCAGCGATGCTGGTGTTATGTTACACTGGACAGAGCAGCAATGCTGGTGTTATGTTACACTGGACAGAGCAGTGCTGCTGGTGTTATGTTACACTGAACAGAGCAGCGATGCTGGTGTTATGTTACACTGGACAGAGCAGCGATGCTGGTGTTATGTTACACTGGACAGAGCAGCGATGCTGGTGTTATGTTACACTGGACAGAGCAGCGATGCTGGTGTGATGTTACACTGGACAGAGCAGCGATGCTGGTGTGATGTTACACTGGACAGAGCAGCGATGCTAATGTTATGTTACACTGGACAGAGCAGCGATGCTGGTGTTATGTTACACTGGACAGAGCAGTGCTGCTGGTGTTATGTTACACTGGACAGAGCAGCGATGCTGGTGTTATGTTACACTGGACAGAGCAGCGATGCTGGTGTTATGTTACACTGGACAGAGCAGTGCTGCTGGTGTTATGTTACACTGGACAGAGCAGCGATGCTGGTGTTATGTTACACTGGACAGAGCAGTGCTGCTGGTGTGATGTTACACTGGACAGAGCAGTGATGCTGGTGTGATGTTACACTGGACAGAGCAGTGCTGCTGGTGTTATGTTACACTGGACAGAGCAGCGCTGCTGGTGTTATAGGGTGTGATGTTGTAACGGGATCACCAAGTCAAAGGAATGCAGCAATATGTATGTGTTAACGGAAGATACCTGATATATATATATATATATATATATATATATATATACATATACATATACATATACATATACATATACATATACATATACATACACATACACATACACATACACATACACATACACATACACATACACATACACATACACATACACATACACATACACCATACACATCCACATCCACATCCACATCCACATCCACATCCACATCCCATCCACATCCACATCCACATCCACATCACATCCACATCCCATCCACATCCACTTCCACATCCACATCCACATCCACATCCACATCCACATCCAATCCACTCACATCCACATCCACATCCACATCCACATCCACATCCACATCCACATCCACATCCACATCCACATCCACATCCACATCCACATCCACATCCACATCCACATCCACATCCACATCCACATCCACATCCACATCCACATCCACATCCACATCCACATCCACATCCACATCCACATCCACATCACATCCACATCCACATCCACATCCACATCCACATCCACATCACATCCACATCCACTCCACTATCCACATCATATATATATATATATATATATATATATATATATATATAATATATATATATATATATATATATATATATATATATATATATATATAATATATATATATATATATATATATATATTATATATATATATATATATATATATATATATATATATATATATATATATATATATATATATATATATATATATATATTGTTTCCGCCTGCGGTCTCTTGTAGATTTGTGAATACACATGCAACTGGCCTGTGATTGAGACATGTATTGTACATGTATTCTATACGTTGAGAGCATGGTTTCTGTAAGAAACAAACAAACAAAACAATATTAAACAAGCATGAAGAACCTTCACGTGGCGACAAATTCATAACATCAATTAGAAATCAAACGATAATGAAACAACATAAACTCAGAAGTGAAAAGTTTGATATAAATAATAAAGGCATATTTCATCAAACATATCATAAATACCCAGCCTCACCGACTGTTGCACCACAAGGCAGGCAGAAAACATCAACCTCCAATCTCGTCGCCTCAAATCCGTGAAATGGCAAAAATGGCTGACGCCTGCCACTAGTTTGAACAAGTACTGAACGCATTAGTTAACGCGTAACTGACTTCTAAATATCAAAACATCTTTTATGACAATAACACTACTAATTTCGCCAACAGAATAAGCGTCTCGACACGTACATATAAGAAAACACTTCTAAACTTCTACAAGTACCAGCACTCGGACTCAGGTACGCGTACTCATCGATAAAATGGTCACCACTGGACCAGTCCAATATTCGGCCGAGGGTTCACTCCGCTCAGCCGCCGTATCGGCGACGGCCGGCGAGTCCTAGCCATCTAGTGGCACCGGCTGTAACTAATCGTTCATAAACAGAACACGCACACACACACACACGTAAGCGGCCCGATCGCCCTGGCGCCAGTTCGGACATATATATTGGCGCCGCTACACACACATATATATTATATATTATATATTATATATTATATATTATATGTATATAT
>JAXIVJ010017533.1:0-25805 GCA_036785665.1 Chirona hameri
CTCTACCTTCTTACAGGACTTCAGCAAACATTGCAGCCAACATTGGAGGGTGCGGCGCCGCGCTTCGGCGGGTATTCTCGCCGCTAGAAAAGACTGAACTGCGCCAGATTTGCAAAATCTGTCAAGGCGCTAGAAGAGGCGCACCATGTCTAAAAAATAGCATAACAAAATATACCTAACCTAACCCGGGTACCGGGTACTCTTCTGGCGCCTTTTTCCAGGACGCTGTACGACAGCGCTTCCAATTAGAGGTTTTACGTCAAATCTGAAGACTTTCGACGTCAGATTCTAGAGTTAATCTAGAGGTTTTAAGAAGATTTTCGGAGGATTATAGAGTTTTTCAGAAAAATTAGAGGTTCTTAGAGGTTTTGGGAATGTCCATGGGTTTTTAATCATGCATCGCCGCTTCGCGTATATAGGCTCCGTCGGCGCTCCGCGTAGAGGCGCCCTCGGGTGGGGGGGGGGCGGCCGCCCCCGCCGCCCCCCCCCCCCCCTGTATCCGCCCTGGGGGGGGGGGGGGGGGGCGGCCGCCCCCCGCCCCCCCGCCCCGCCCCCCTGTATCCGCCCCTGCCGGGCCCCTGCCTCGATTGGGCCTGGCCAAGAACATGCCCGTATAAATAATGTTCAAGGACCGGGCCCTGTTGTGACGGGCAGGGGTGGAGAATTAGGGGTTTTGGGGTGCTCAAGCACCCCCCTGAGCTAAAAAGTGCACCCCTCACTGTAAAAGCACCCCCTCAAATAAACAGGTCCGTTTAACTAACAGCTGCTCAGTCTTACTTCGGCGAAGTAAGATTGAGTGGTGTACAAGTGTGTGTATGTGTGTCTGTCCGTGTGTAAATAGGCGGTTTTTGCACGGTCAGGTAGGGTCAGGTCAGTTCACACGGTCAGTGTTACCGTCCCTCAGCATGTTTGTGTTGGGCGGTCGCCCGGCCTGGGGCGCGGATTGCCCGACCCCGGCACCGGTAGCCGGCGCTTAAGAATCGCCGTTTTGCTGATAGTGCAATTCGCGCCCCGGGCCGGTGGACAGAGGCAGGCCTCCCGCACCTCCGCGCATAGCTCCTGGCGCCACACCTCCACTTGGCAGATCCAGCCTCCCAATATAGGGGGGGGGGGGAGCTAATTTCACTGGGGGCCTTCCGGGCCCCAGGGGCCTCCATATGACCTAAAAGGTGCCCCCCCCCCCCCATTTTTCCCTTTGCGGACTTGGGTTATTTTTGTTCGCTATGCTATTATTACGTGTAATGACCTAGGTGACCTAGGACGTGTCAATTAAGTGCAAACATAAAATTGATGAATATTTGCCTCCAAATATATACAATTTTGCCATTGTATATGCTATTTTATATATAAATTAGTTATTCGCTAATACTTTTTGACTGAATAAAGTTAGAAGGGCACGGTAAACGTCATTTTGTTGGTATCATCAAGACACGTTGATAGATCTGCAGCATGACTTCTGCATGACATTTGATGACCTTGACCTAAGGTCAAGGTCACGGCGCAAAGTCACCTTTCCAAATTTGACCTACACGGCAATGTTATATATCGTTGAACTTGTCTTGAAGATAGGAATTCATTGGTATTAAAATAATTGCGCGATCGTTGATGATTATAAAGCAAACTGAGACATTTTTGGGCTTTCTTTACACCGAGAAGGAAGTTATGAAGTTACTATTCGACATTAAAATTAAAATGAATTTAAATGCTGCCAATTGACAATCAGGCGTTATTTAAGCACAATCGAATTCCTCGCAACAAGACAAGTGTTAAGATATATAACATCGCCACAAATGCGGCCACAATTGGAAACCTAACCTTGAACCTTGACATTGACCTTAGGTGAAGGTCACCAAATGTTAGAAAGATGTCATAATGCATATCATTCAACGCGTCTTGACGAAAATAACAACATGGTGTCCATTTTACCTTTTTATCTTTATTCAGTCAAAAGTTATTGGAGAATACCTAATATCTTTCACAAAAAGAACACAAGAAATTACAAAATTTAGCATATTTGAAGACAAATAACCATCATTTTTTGCTTCTGTTTGAACGACGCTTCTTTACACTTAACAATAATACAGTCAAAATAGGAAATACATTTGGCTTGGGTATTCAAAAAAGATTAAAAATTTCAAAAACAAATACTAACTTTGAAATTTAAGGTCAAGGTCATAAAATGTCAGACAGAGGTCATGCTGCAGAGCATTCAATTCGTCTTGATGAGAACAGCAAAATGACGTCTATCGTACTAATCTAGTTTTATTCAGTCAAAAGTTATTAGCGAATAACATTTTTTTTATATATAAAATAGCAAGTAAAATGACAAAATTTGTGATATTTGGAAGCAAATATTCCTCAATTTCATTTTTTTCTCTCACTCAATCACGTCCTTACACGTAAGAATAGCATAGCCAAAAAAATAGAAACACGTTTGAGAAAAGGTATCCCAAAAGTTGTACAATTTCGAAAACGTACTAAATTGTGAAATTTTAGAAAATCAAAAACTAAACATCACCATGTTATAAAAACAGCTCATTGCCATTATAATGACATAATACATCTATATTGCTTCATAAATTCCCCGCCATATGGGCCGACAAAGATTTATCTGCACCGTGATCTTATACAAATGTCCGAGGCGATATCTCCTGAACCACTGCTTGCATTGCAATACAACTTTCACAACTCACGTAAGCGCCCCAGGCTACCCCATATACCAATTTTGGCCATAATCGGTGACATGACGGTGTCATTTTGCACTTAGTTTTTGTCGATTTGTCGTGGAATACAACAGCTACAAAAAGAAGACCATTAGGCTTTTTTAACTGAACCTAATTACCCTACTTAATACTAATTACTAGTAGACGTATTCCACACAACATAGGTACCTATGTAAGGAAATTCATTCCCGCGCTCCTCTGCCACCCCGCAGGCAGCAGTAGACCAAAGGCTGCGACGCTGCGTGTAAAATTATAACTTACGTTGGTTGTGAATCACTCTAAAATAGCGTCAGACGCGCCACTTTCCCTAACCCTACTGTTACCAAAATGCTACCAAATAGAGTAAACACGAACGAGGCAAAAACAACATTTCTTTCTTTCGCAACAAGTTATTATTTTTTCGCAGGCAGTAACCATTTTCATCCCCAGTTTCAGCGATTTTTTTTTTGTGGGGGGGATAATTTCTATTGCCGCCCCTGTCGAGCTTGGGGGGGGGGGGCTTTTGCCCCTGCCGCCCCCCCCCGCCCCTGGATCCGCCAGTGCACACCTCTCGCTGCGGCATGTCCACCCGTCGCCGCTGTGATATCCGAAGCCGCGCCGCGCAGCTGCCAGGACTGCTGCCGACCGGAGCGTGGCTTTTTCTGCGTTGCGTTGCTTGTATGTGGTTGTTTGAAATATCGAGATACATTGAATACATTTAAAAAAAAGGAAAAAAAAGTTCACACGGTCAGGTCAGCATTGACGACTTCGTCATTTCGGTGCCGATATTATGTGACTTGAAGGTTTACATGTTCGCACCGTGACTTTTTGTTCTCTTCCCATCGTTTACAAGTTAACATACATTACGATTCTTGATGTGACTCGAAGCGTTTTTTCTTGTGGGGGGGGGGGGGGGGGGGGCAGCCGTAGTACAAACAAAACTCGCTTCCAGCGACCATGACATAAAAATCCATATTGGGTTTTCGATGCATCTTGTCACTGATGTTTGCATCCATTTTCGTGCCGCTTGCTTCCTTTTATTTTACGGTCCGTCGCGTTTTAAACGGCCATAACGGCCGCCACCTCTCCTCGTCCTCTCGCTACAACTTGGATTTGAGAGCCGCCGGTGAAAAGCACCCCCTGGCATTTTGACAATTCTCCACCTCTGGTGACGGGCCCTCGCCTGACCTGCCCCATATCACGCCTCTCCCAGCATCCTGCCTTGATCGGCCCCTACCAGGGACGGATCCCTACCAGAAACGGGCCCCTACCAGGAACGGGCCCCTACCAGTAACGGGCCAGTATCAATAATTTGCAAGGAGCGGGCCTTGTCGTGATCGGGCCTTCGGCCTGACCGGGCCCCGTATCACGTCTTTGCCAGCACCGGGCCCCTGCCTCGATCGGACCTGACCAAGGCCGGACCCCTACCAGAAACGGGCCCGTATCAAGAATATGCGAGGACCGGGCCCTGTTGTAACCGGGCCCTCGTCCTGACCGGGCCCCATGTCACCCCTTTGCCAGCACCGGGCCCTACCTCGATCGGGCCTGACCAAGACCGGGCCCCTACCAGAAACGGGCCCGTATCAAGAATATGTGAGGCCCGGTCCCTGTTGTGACAGGGCCCTCGTCCTGACCGGGCCCCATACCGGGCCTTTGTCAGCACCGGGCCCCTGCCTCGATCGGGCGTGACCAAGACCGGACCCTAACAGAAACGGGCCCGCGTCAGAAACGGGCCCGCGTCAGAAACGGGCCCGCGTCACCAGAATAGGCATTATGCAAGGTCACCGGGCCCCATATCACGCCTTTGCCGGCACCGGGCCGCTGCATCGATCAGGCCTGACCAAGACCGGGCCCCTGCCAGGTATGGTCCAGAATACGGGCTCCTCAGAAATTTCGGGGGGGGGGGGATCAGCTGACCCCTTTGACCCCCCCCCCCCTGCGTGCGCCACTGCTGAGGACCCCTCAAGCCGACTGAGGGTCTTTCAAGCCGATAGAGGGCCTCTAACAGCGACAGAGGTCTGAGGGCCCATCAGGCCGAACACAGGCCACCTCATGCCGACTGAGGGAACCTCGGACCGACAGAAGGTCCTCTCAGGCTGACAGAGGGTCCCCTCAGACTGAAAGGGCCCCTCAGGCCGAACAAAGGCCCCCAAGCTGGTCGAGGGTCCCCTCAAGCCATCAGAGGGCCCTTAAGGCCGACCGAGGGCCCCCAGGCTGACTGGGCCTCTAAGACCGACAGAGAGCCTCTCAAACCGACGGAGGGCCCCTCAGGCTGAACAAGAGCCTCCTCAAGCTGGTCAAGGGCGCCCTCAGGCCGGCAGAGGGCCCCTCAAGTCGTTAGAGGACCCCCTCAGGCCGATTGGGACCCTTAGGGTTCCTCGGACAGACAGAGGTTCTCCTCAGGCCTAACAAAGGCCGCCTCAAGCTGGCCGAGGGCTCCTCAAGCCTCCAGAGGGCTCCTCAGGTCGACGACCCCCTCAGGCCGACAGAGGGCCCCTTTAGGCGCTGCCGACTGAGGGCCCCTCAGGTCGACCAAGGGCAACCTCAAGCTGGTCGAGGGATCACACAGGCTGCCAGAGTGCCCTCTCCGGTCGAAAGGGGCCCCTCAAGCTGGCCGAGGGTCCCCCTCAGGGGGCCCCTCATGCCGACCGAGAGCCCGTCTGGCCAGCCAAGGACCCCATTAGACCAACAGAGGGCCCCTCAGACCTACAGAGGGACCCTCAGGCCGATCAAGGGCCCTTTCAAGCCGGCCAAGGGCCCCCTCAGGCCGACAGAGGGCACCTCAGGCCAACTGAGGGCCCCTCAGGCCGACAGAGGGGCCCGTCGTGTCCAAAGGGGCCCGCTCAAGCTGGTCGAGGACCCCCTCAGGCCACCAGAGGGCCCCTCATGCTGACCGAGAGCTCGTCCGGCCGGCCAAGGGCCCCATCAGACCGACAGAGGGCCCCTCAGGCCGATCAAGGGTCCCTTCAAGTCGGCCGAGAGCCCCCGTCCTCAGGCCGACAGAGGGCCTCTCAGGCCGACAGAGGGGCCCCTTCAAGCTGACAGAGGGTCAGTCGTGCCGAAAGGGGCTCCCTCAAATTGGTCGAGGGCTCACTTAGGCGGCTAGAGGGCCCCGTCGGGTCGAAAATGACCCCTCAAGCTGGCTGAGGGCCGCACAGGCCACTAGAGGACCCCTCATGCCGACATAGAGCCACTCAGGCCTACAGAGGGCCCCTCCGGCCGACTGAGGGCCCATCAGGCCGACAGAAGGGCCCTTTCAAGCTGACAGAGGGCCCCATCAGGTTGACAGATGGCCCCTCATACCGATAGAGGGCCCCCTCATACCGATAGAGGGCCCCTCAGACCGATAGAGGGCCCCCTGAGACCGATAGAGGGGCCCCTTCAAACCGATAGAGGGCCCCATCAGACCGACAGAGGGTCCCTCAGGCCGATCAAGGACCCCTCATGCCGACCGAGGGCCCCTCAGGCCGACTAAGGCCCCCCTCAGACCGATAGAGGGCCCTCAAGGCCGATCAAGGGCCCCCTCAGGCCGACCGAGAGTCCGTCTGGCCAGCCAAGGGCCCTTAAAAGAAAGACAAGGTACCCCTTGGGCCCTTCTGCCCAAGGGGATACCCGCGGGTGTCCAGGATACCCCCTTGGATACGCCCTTGAACATTCAAGAGGTGAGGAATTGGGCTGCTGAGCTATGCGGCACAGCATGCAACAGGCGTCCGCTTTGAGAGACATCTATGGACTAGAATAGGAACTGCTGAGCTATGCGGCACAGCATGCAACAGGCGTCCGCTTTGAGAGACATCTATGGACTATAATAGGAACTGCTGAGCTATGCGGCACAGCATGCAACAGGCGTCCACTTTGAGAGACATCTATAGACTAGAATAGGAACTGCTGAGCTATGCGGCACAGCATGCAACAGGCGTTCGCTTTGAGAGACATCTATAGACTAGAATAGGAACTGCTGAGCTATGCGGCACAGCATGCAACAGGCGTCCGCTTTGAGAGACATCATGGACACTGGCGGCCGCAAGGGGGGGGGGGGGGGGGCAAGGGGGCCATGTCCCCTTTGTCCTTCAAGGGGGGGGGGGGGGGGGGGGGGGAACCAACGTATCTTTTGCCCCCCTGCTCGAGTCATATTTCTTATTTACACTCCGTGATTTTCCTGTTGTATTTCATTTTGATACGGAATACATAAATGATCAGCGCGGCCTGTGGAAGTCACTGTGTGACTGAATTACGCTGCCTCCCTTTAGTGCGAAAATCCGTTGTTTTGAAATAAAATATAAGATGGGAGCAATCTATGCGCTACGATTTCAGTGTGGCAATTTGACGCAGTCGCTGGTTTTCTGAATCTGACTACCACCACCTCTCTGAGGTTAAAGGTGTTGTCGTCTCGGTCATCTGTTGTGGGCGTTGTTGTTACCTTGTGAAGGTCGTCAAGGCTCTTTTGAACGCCTTCAATCCGGCGCTGGAGTATACGTTCTCCAGGACATCGGCCTGCGCTTCGGCAAGCCCATCAAGCTGGCGACAGGGCTCATAAGAATCCCACCGAAACGCGTCGCCGCCAGCGTCGCCGAGTGGCGCCACATCCAGCCCGTGTACGAGTGGTACCGGGGGCTGCTGGGGGACGTCACCGAGTCTCAAGTGCAGGCCGAGCTGAGCTGAGCGTGTGGGCAGCCATGTGGCAGGACGACCGGCGCGATGACGCTCCGGTAACGGTAACGCTCCGGTAACGGCTATCGCGGCGCCCAATGCGTGCCCCGCCATCATCTTCCCGAGCGTCCGTGCGCTGTTGCGAGTGCTGGCCGTGCTTCCGGTGTCCACGGCGGAGGCAGAGCGCGTATTCTCCAAAGTGACGAGCACCCTGACTGCGCTCAGGGCGACTATGGTCAAGGACCGACTGGAGACGCTGGTGGTTATTCAGACGCACCGCTAGCAGCTCTCAACCACCGCCGAGGTGATGGAGCGCTTTGCAGTCTCAGCCCTCAGGAGTGCGTCGGCTGGATTTTCAAATGCGCCTGTAAAAACCTGATGGTGCTTGGTGCGTGAGATGCTATCTTGCGAGCTGTCTTTCAATTGCTATGATGATAATGGATTGATTTCGCTTAACCCGCGCCCCGCTGGGGGTGGTAAATTTTAACCGCCCCCTCCCGAATTTTATCGATAACTTGACAACTATAATAGATATCAACGTAAAACTTTCAGTACCTTATGTGGTATCAATTCTACGTCTTGTAATAACATTTACATGAAATTGATGTAGTACTTTGGAATATAATGACGTTTTAATGACGTCATGTCATGTTATTTTTGGTGGAAAAACGATAAATGTTGGACAAATCGTAGAAAATAGAGTTTTGATGCAAATTGCAAATAAAAACGTCAAAATGACGGAAATAACATTTTATTTATAATAGCTATCTCTAATTGTCGACATTTTAGGTTTTTGACCCCCCCAAAAAATGGGAAACGATTTCCACAAAATACAATATATAGCATATTGGAGAACCAGGTATGGACGATACCCCAACAAAATTTCAAAGTAATATCTTTATTTTTGACTGACTTATGGCTCCCTAAGTATGAGTAACTCATGCCGTATTTTTTAAAGTTGCGGTTTGTTTTGCTTTTAATGACCAGATACTGACAAATTTATGCCGCCGAGACAAAACTGGTCTAGAAACATGCCTTTTTATTTGTATTAATCAATTTCACATTTTTAACTTATGTGACCTGACCTTGACCTGAACTTCACCTAAGGTCCATGATATGGGGTCAGGTTGTGAAAATGGCTACTACTATCGAATTCTACGTGTAAAATAACTCATAAAACATGTGTCGCATGAATTTCGTAGACCTCTTGCCAATAGTGACCTTTTGTGACGTGACCTTGTCCTTTGCTTACAATTTCACATTCGTTTATGCGGTAGATGCATTATACCTTTGAGAGCACTTTTTGCGGTACTAGTCGCATTATAAGGCTTTGCATGGAAAGTATGACCATCAACTCAAATACCTCGATTTTGACCTTTGACCTGACCGTGATAACTTATTTTAAGAAGTTCGGGTAGGCATTATATTTGTCTCATTGAGATCTTTTGATCGTTGCCTTGCGCGTATCGATGCAATAATTGGTTCGGAAGATACGACGGGGGGGGGGGGGGGTAAAATTCACCCCTCAGCGGGGAGTGTTCGGCTGGAAATCCCAGCGGGGCGCAGGCTAATACAACAGCTGTGATGTGAAGTGGAAGCAGTTTGATATCAAATGTCGTTCAGTATGTACGTTTTTTTCTGCGGGTTCCTCAGTCCTCCCCCACCCCAGGGATGTAAGAACGTCACGAAAAGTGTGGGGGGGAGTAGTGAAACTTTGATCTCGTCTTGAGAGAAACCCCTTTACCCCCTGGATCCGCCCCTGTAATCATGCATCAGGTACTTTTATATATTTTTTTTTCTCTCGTGAATATTAATGGTCGTCCCTGATACGTGCAGGCGTTTTAATAGATGTTTTTATGATTTGCTGCGTTTTTTTCTTCTCCAGTATATATGCAGCATTGACCTAAATAAGACTATAGGTCAATGCTATGCAATTATGAAATGACTCCTTTGAGGTCACTGATCTCACTATATTCAAGCAGGAAACAATACTGATACGACGATTTCAATCGCATAAGTTACTTATTTCAATACATGCACTGAAAAACCATAGGTCAGGACCAACAAAACGTCCAACACCATATCGCAAAATAAAATGCGCAGCGCGAACAAAGACGTACAAAGCAATTTGTCTTTCCATGGCCAGCAAAAGACCGCCCCTTGCTCCAATGGCTACAGCCATCGGCACAAAGCCCGTTATTGTCTGTAATTGGTCACTAATGGAATTGCTGGCTTGTATGTATATGTTTGTGTTCCTAGCAACGAGGGCTGGTACTGCTAGCGTCCATTACTGGATGGTTAAAACAAACATTAGTATATGCCGTTCGGTGCATTCACTGGGAATTTGTAGTTGACTAATTCGAAGGATGCTGTGCACAAATTTAACTGTGTGCACGGGACAGCCCACAGTATAAATCGCAAATCACACGGCGCAAGGAAACTGGCTCCAAATGGTTCATTCTTCTTACATCCTCCTGCATTTGTTACGAATTACTCGCTATGTTACTGTTCTATTATAGCGACTATCTAATGTCAATTGAAATGCTCGGAGCATAAGAATATGCGATGATAATTGTTGCAGAAAGGACATAATAAAACAATTTAAGCACGCGTGCATTTGTTTACGCCCCCCCCGAAAAAAACCCACCAAGACTCTTTGTTCTTTACGCTCTCAAAAAGAAACCCCTTTTAGACACGGGACGTGGCAAGGAGAATACACCGAACGGCATATACTAACGTTTTTTGTAAATGGTCCGGAGTGTATAAAGCGCATTAATGTACGAATAAGGCTGATTAAAGCACGAGTGCACAAATAGACGAGCGTAGCGAGTCCATTTGTGCACTCATGGCTCCGCCTGTGTTTTCCATGTCATTAGAGGGGCCAATCGGTAACAATGATGAGCTGTAATGGCCCGTTGTGAACTCGTCCATTTGTGCACCCATTTGTGGATATTACATGTGCATTGTTCGTATCGGTCGTGCATCGGTCGTGCATTGTTATTATCAGGGCGGGCGACCCGTATCGGGCGCCTAGCGAGCTGAACAAGACAGTCAATTTGGCATCAAAGAGCAGAACAAAGTGCGCTGGAGTTGCCGGTGGCGGGCGGTCGTGCCGTTGGCGGGTATATATATATATATATATATATATATATATATATATATATATATATATATATATATATATATATATATATATATATATATACATACATACATACATACATACATACATACATACATACATACATACATACATACATACATACATACATACATACACATACATGCATATGCATGCATGCATGCATGCATGCACGCACGCACGCACGCACGCACGCACGCACGCACGCACGCACGCACGCACGCACGCCCGACCGACCGACCGACCGACCGACCGACCGACCGACCTGGAATTTGGCACGGGGAATCGTTTGAGACCATTTGTGTCGCGATCGGACGGTAACTTTGCGCGCTACAGCGTTCCCCGACCTTTGACTTCGACCTTGAAGGAGACCTGTAGGGTCAAAATGGACCTTATTTTTGGAAACAAGAGGTTTCATTTGACCTTGGGGCAAATAGCGTAAAAATCGGTGTCAGACGCTGAAAATGACGCTACAGCGTTCTCTTCCTTTGAACTTGAATTTGACTTCGAAGGTCACGAGGCACAACTCTGACAAGTCTTGTCATCTTGTAATTTGGCACGGGAATCATTTGGGACCATATGCGTCGTGTTCGGACAGTAACTGTTGGCGCCACAGCGTTCCCAGTCATTTTTCTTTGAATTTGCCGTTATATGTCACGGGTCACAACACTGCAAATTCTTGTTATCCTGGAATTTGGCACGGGGAATCGTTTGCGATCATTTTTGTCGCGATCGGACAGTAACTTTGCGCGCTACAGCGTTCCCCGTCCTTTGACCTTGATTTTGACCTTACATGTCACTGATGACAACTCTGAAAATTCTTGTCATCCTGGAATTTGGCACGGAGAATGGTTTGATAAATTTGTGTCGCAAGCGGACGGTAACTTTGGGTGCTACAGCGTTCCCCATCCTTCCATCTTGATTTTGACCTTGAACGAGACCTGTAAGGTCAAAATGAACCTTATTTTTGGAAACAAGATTTTACCTTGATTTGACCTTGGGAACAAAAGGCGTAAACAATCGGTGTCAGACGCTGAAAATGACGCTACAGCGTTCCCTCCCTTGAATTTAACTTTGAAGGTCACGGGGCACAAGTCCGAAAAGTCTTGTCATCCTGGAATGTGGCACGGGAAATCATTTAAGACTATTTTCGTCGCGTTCGGACGTTAACTTTGGGCGCTACAGCGTTCACCATACTTTAACTTGAATTTGACCTTGAAGGTCACAGTTCACAACTCTGAAATTTCTTGTCATCCTGGAATTTGGCACGGAGAATGGTTTGATAAATTTGTGTCACAATCGAACGGCAACTTTGGGTGCTACAGTGTTCCCCGTCTTTTCACCTTGATTTTAACCTTGAACGAGACCTGTAAGGTCATTTTGACCTGATTTTTGGAAACGGGAGGTTTGAATTGACGTTGGGAGCAAATGGCGTAAAAATCGGTGACCGACGCTGAAAAATGAATTTGACGCTCACGCTACAGCGTTCTCATTCTTTTGACCTTGAATTTGACGTTGAATGTCACGGGTCACAATTCTGAAAATGTTTGTAATCTTAGCATTTGGCACGGGGAATCGCTTGAGACCATTTTTTTTCGCGATCGGAAGGTAACTTTTGGCGCTACAGCGTTCCCCGTCCTTTGACCCTGAATTGTACCTTGAAGGTCACGACGAGTCACAACTCTGAACATACTTGTCGCCCTGGAATTTGGCACGGGGAATCGTTTTAGACCATTTTTGTCGCGATCGAACGGTAACTTTGGGCACTACAGTGTTCCCGTCCTTTGACGTTGAATTTTACCTTGAAGGTCACGGGTTAAAACTCTGAAAATTCTTGTCATCCTGGAATTTGGCACGGGGAATCGTTTGATAAATGTTTGTCGCGATCGCACGGTAACTTTGGGCACTACAGCGTTCCCCGTCCTTTGACCTTGATTTTAACCTTGAAGGAGACCTGTAAGGTCAAAATGTACCTGATTTTTGGAAACAGGTGGTTCGAATTGACTTCGGGACCAAATGGCGTGAAAATCGGTGACAGACGCTGACAAATGAATTTGACGCTGACGCTATCTTCACGGACATAACATTTCCGTATTCGAAGAAAAGTTGTAACAACAGATAATATATTCTACCTTTCCCGTTTAAAGTAAATAAAAGAGTTACCAACAATCTCTTAAACCAATAAGGCGCCGTAGTTGGCGATGACCGAGCGAGCGCGAAGGAAATGTATGGGGAATTTTAACTCGATCGGGTGAGTAGTTTCTGGGATACAAAAAAAAAGGTGCGCACGTGCGCATGTGAAGAGGCACCCACCTTTGACTTGTGGGAAAGTGGGGGCTGAGAGGTCCCTAATCACACACCAAATTTGAACACAATCGGCTCAGCCGTTCCAGAGACATAGAATAGGGGTGTGCACGTGCGCACGTGCAAAGACACCCCATCTCTGATTTGTGGAAAGGCGGCGGGTGAGAGGTCCCTAACCACGCACCAAATTCGAATACAATCGGCTCGGTCGTACATAATAGGGGTGTGCACGTGCGCACGTGCAGTCACCCATCCCTGACTTGTGGGAAACTGGCGGATGAGAGGTTCCTAACCACACACCAAATTTGAACACAATCGGCTCAGCCGTTCCTGAGATATAGAATAGGGGTGTGCACGTGCGCACGTGCAGAGTCACCCCACCCCTGAGTTGTGTGAAAGTGTCGGCTGAGGGGTACCTAACCGCACACGAAATTTGCCCATAATCTGCCCAGCCGTTGCGGAATTATTGCGAGAAAATACTTTTCAACATCCCTCATGCGCCACGCGCCACGCGCAATGGTAGTCACCCAAATGAGTCGGCACTGGTCTCAAACAGGGTAGGTTAGATGGGGCTGCTCAGCAAAGAAGTCCGCTTGTCAATCGGACGTGCGGTTGCAGATATATGTGCTTCTCAAAAGCGTCGCCACGGGTCGGGCCCTCATAATCAGATGTTTTCCATACACCGCAGAAGGACAAGCGAGCGCTTCGCGCTCGCTCGTAATTATCGTTTCAGAAAGTATTGATCTTTTTAGGATCCCATGTATCTCTCGGCAAAATACGGGAGACGGACTCATTGTATCCTAGTGGATCCACTGAACATTTTTATAAGGGGACACATGACCACAGTAGACCCTGATCCAACTCTGGGGATCGAATCCCGGGGTCCATTTCTGGGATCCCGCACACATCTGACTACCGCCCTCGTCTAGTCCCACGCCTGTCGTCTGGTCCTACACACCTGTCGTCTGCGGTCCTGCACACCTGTCGACTGCGGTCCTGCACACCTGTCGTCTGCGGTCCTGTACACCTGTCGTCTGGTCCTGCACACCTGTCGACTGCGGTGCTGCCCACCTGTCGACTGCGGTGCTGCACACCTGTCGACTGCGGTCCTGTACACCTGTCGTCTGCGGTCCTGCACACCTGTCCGTCGGGGTGAGTCGTCATGTCCGTCGGGCCCGTCTCGTCCTGCGGCTGACGATTCGGCCGACCGTTCACGCCGTAACGGTCATCTGACCATGATGATGATGATTGGGGGCCGCTGTGTTCCGTGCTCCCGTGTGTGGTGTGTCTCGCTGTTACCGACCGCTCCGCCGCGTTTGTCTCACGGTAGGAATTCATGTGACCGAGCGTCGCCTGCCACGGAAATATATATATATATATATATATATATATATATATATATATATATATATATATATATATATATATATATATATATATATATATATATATATATATATATATATACCCCAGTTCCGCATGGTTGGTTGTACTGCTTTTGCAACGCAAATGGTGCTTATTTGTTTTACAGACAAGTGACTTTTGGAGCTTGGCTTCCCCATGCTCTTTAGCTCCACTGACAGATTTTCTTCGAAGTTTTGTTTTCAACAATTTGTGTTTTAAGAGAAATCTGTTTACCGAGCGGTCGCGAAGCGCCCGTGAGGTTTGTCGTTAACTTACTAGACAAATTTACATTTGACCCGGCCCGACCCGACCCGGCCATACAGACGCTTTTCGGAAGCTAATAACTTTGCAACCACTGCTTCGATTTAGATTGGGTTTTCACCATTGGATAGGACCATCAAATTAATTTTGATTTTTATATAGTGCGTACTGATAGGATCACAGCGCGTCGCACCCGCAGACGTCGAAATGAACAAAAATAATTCTTGATAAAAAATGGTTTGATTTATCTAAGCATTCGTTTTTTATACACTGAAGCATGCAGCGCTCAGGACGTACTCCCTTTTGGCGGATTCGAGAAAGGAGATTATGTACAATTTAATAAAACTTAATTTTCATGTTGGCATGCATGGAGGCCTGACATTTTCTATTGAGGACTAAAAGGACTAAAAGGACTATATGTTAATACCACGTGTGCTCCCGGACCGTTTCATATTTCAAACCTGTTTTAACTTTACCAGTGCGCGACCGCTCGGTCATCGCCTCAAAAAAGCGTTTTACTGGTAAAGTTTACTGTGATTACTGCTTGGTCGAAAAGTGCTTGAGGTGTTTGATGTTTGCTTGCTTGCTAGTTTTTTGTGTTTAATTATCTTAGAATGTGCGTGGGAAAATAAATTGAAACAATACATCCTGGGTTACTGTGGTTGATTTCTTGATGTTGCTCACTTTTATAAATCTGGTCAGATAATTGAACTTATTGATTTCCTGCACTACCATCGGGCAGCGATTAATCTGTTATTGTAGCATAGATCAGCGAAGAAAAAAAAATTCGGGAGAGGGGAGAAGCCTTCCGATGAAATCCTGCATGGTGAAATAGCGGCCGGGGTCTATCCGCCATAAAATCTGTCCAGTAGTTGGTCTATGGATCCACCATATCCCAGCCAGCCGCTATATCCACTATATCCACGTCCCAGCCGCTGTAGTGGATGGGACGTTGCCAGAGGCTTTGCGATACCTCATTCGATCTGGGGCAAATCGAGCTGATCACGAAACTTGTTTATTTCGCTATTTGAGCTGGGACACGGACAAGCCTGTCGCCGGCCTAGCACCCGCGTCGTCCCGGAGACCAAGTAGGGCGACTATGGATCTTCGCAGGCTCAAACTTGGTTCTCGGGAGGGAGCCGAGGCCGCAGAGAACGGTGGTGGAGTCGGCGGAGACTGTGGAGTACGGGCCAGTCAGATCACCAAAGACTGTGTAGTATGGGCCAGTCGGATCACCGAAGACTGTGGAGTACGGGCCAGTCGGATCACCGGAGACTGTGGAGTACGGGCCAGTCGGATCACCGAAGACTGTGGAGTACGGGCCAGTCGGATCACCGAAGACTGTGGAGTACGGGCCAGTCGGAACACCGAAGACTGTGGAGTACGGGCCAGTTGGATCACCGAAGACTGTGGAGTACGGGCCAGTCGGGTCACCGAAGACTGTGGAGTACGGGCCAGTCGGGCCACCGGAGACTGTGGAGTACGGGCCAGTCGGATCACCGAAGACTGTGGAGTACGGGCCAGTCGGATCACCGAAGACTGTGGAGTACGGGCCAGTCGGAACACCGAAGACTGTGGAGTACGGGCCAGTCGGATCACCGAAGACTGTGGAATACGGGCCAGTCGGATCACCGAAGACTGTGGAGTACGGGCCAGTCGGATCACCGAAGACTGTGGAGTACGGGCCAGTCGGAACACCGAAGACTGTGGAGTACGGGCCAGTTGGATCACCGAAGACTGTGGAGTACGGGCCAGTCGGGTCACCGAAGACTGTGGAGTACGGGCCAGTCGGGCCACCGAAGACTGTGGAGTACGGGCCAGTCGGATCACCGAAGACTGTGGAGTACGGGCCAGTCGGATCACCGAAGACTGTGGAGTACGGGCCAGTCGGATCACCAGAGACTGTGGAGTACGGGCCAGTCGGATCACCGAAGACTGTGGAGTACGGGCCAGTCGGATCACCGAAGACCGTGGAGTACGGGCCAGTCGGATCACCGAAGACTGTGGAGTACGGGCCAGTCGGATCACCAGATACTGTGGAGTACGGGCCAGTCGGATCACCGAATACTGTGGAGTACGGCCCAGTCGGTCACCGAAGACTGGAGTACGGACCAGTCGGATCACCAGAGACTGTGGAGTACGGGCCAGTCGGATCACCGAAGACTGGAGTACGGGCCAATCGGTAACCGAAGACTGGAGTACGGGCCAGTCGGATCACCGAAGACTGTGGAGTACGGGCCAGTCGGGTCACTGAAGACTGTGGAGTACGGGCCAATCGGATCACCGAAGACTGGAGTACGGCCCGTATTCCAGTCTTCGGTGATCCGATTGGCCCGTACTCCAGTCTTCGGTGATCCGATTGGCCCGTTACCCTGCGGTGTAAATATGTTGTCCGATGTATTTACGCGACCCCGCCCCTTGCAATTGTCTAAAATACGGATAAAGAATGTTCCAACAACACGTACAAACACAGAAAAAACGTTCCAACGAGAGAAGAAGAAAAATGTTCCAACGGATCCACGTACGAACACTTTCAAATGCGGCCCCACGGGCCCCTCCCCCTGCATTGTCAAAATATGCGGAGAAAAGCCGTGCCAACAACACATACGAACGCTGACAACAAAAAAAAAACGTTCTGGCGAAATCATTCCAACGGATCCAAATATTTTATTTTTTACAAAGCGCTTGTAACATATGTTATGGTTCATCCTGTCTTTGAAATAGGGATGCGTGAAACGACACAGAAAATTTGAAGTGTAACATAAACAAGTGTTTCATAAACTGGATAGAATCGCATACAACTTTAACTTCGCATAGATATAAACAACCATTTTGTCTAACGAAAGCAAATGTTTTCCTGCCTTGCTGGTCATTGAATAATATGTTTTTATCTAAAGATCCGCCAGGGTGTCAATCGACCTTGCTTCTCCTGACGATTTACAAGTCTACTAAATTATGGTCTGTTGAAGTATACGCTTTTGTGTATAGAATATAAACGTTTGGAATATTGTTTCATCCAAATTAGCATGTGTTTTCGTGAATGGCGTATTTCTTTTCAAATCCATGTAAGATGAGACCTTGAAACACAGGCGGTCAGAGCACCCCTCAGGCGGCCAAAGAGACCCCTCAGGCGGACAGAGCGCCCCCTCTCAGGCAGCCAGAGCGCCCCCACTCAGGCGGTTTAGAGCGCCCCCTCTCAGGCACCCATAGCGCCCCTCTCTGGCGGCCAGAGTGCCCCTCTCAGGCGGCCAGAGCGCCACCTTTCAGGCGGCCAGAACACCCCCTCTTAGGCGACCAGCGAGCCCCTTCTCAGACGGCCAAAGCGCCCCCCCCCCCTCAGACGGCCAGAGCGCCCTATCTCAGGTTGTCAGAGCGCCCCTCTCAGGCGGCCAGAGCGCCCTCTCTCAGGCGGTCAGATATTTTAATTTCCCACAATTTAATTTTTAAAACATAAATGTTGTTATTTCACTTTTAAATTGAGGCACGATCAATTTGAAATCATACATGTGTCACAGAAAAATACAGATAAATAAATCAGAGCGCCCTCCCAGGTGACCAGAGCGCCCTCTCTCAGGTGGCCAGAGCGCCCTCTCTCAGGTGACCAGAGCGCCCTCTCTCAGGTGACCAGAGCGCTCTCTCTCAGGTGACCAGAGCGCCCTCTCTCAGGTGACCAGAGCGCCCTCTCTCAGGTGACCAGAGGGCCCTCTCTCAGGTGGCCAGAGCGCCCCCTCACAGGCGGCCAGAGCGCCCCCTCTCAGTCCCGTAGCCCCTGCCAAACACAAAACGCCCCTCGGCTGAGTTTGGAGGGCAACTGCTCCCCCTGCTGTCCCCCTCTTCCGCCGCCACTGCTCCGGTTCAGGTTCAGACTTGGAGTACCCAGACTGATGGTGGCGGTCGCTCGCCGGCGGCGACGGAAGCCGCAGGGTCGCCGCCAGGATCGGCGGCCGGGAGGTCGGCCGCCGCCGGTCCGCCGAGTGGCTGCGAGGAGCTCCAACAGTTCCACGCAGTGAGGCGCCTCTGTTGAGGAGTGGGCGACTGCGTGTGACAGTGTCAGCTCAGAGGTTCACTGCAAGAAACTGGCTAAGCCATTGTCACAAGCATACTCTGCTTGTTTAAAATTACAGAAATAGGTTCAACGACGCTTATCGACCTTCTAAGAGTATTGTTGCTAGTGTATATTACCAGAGCCCACATGTTTCCAACAAACGACGGCTGTGTTGAGGTTCGTCTGATCTTTTTCAGACCAGGGATGAGTGTTTGTGCTCATATTAATGCCGGTCAAAACCCGCTTCAATTGTTAACGATCGTTTTGGAGGGGCATTTTGACCTCCTGTTTTTAGTTCGATTGTCTTCCTAACTAATCGATTAATTTGATATAAAGAAGCTTATACCTGTCCAAAATTGAGGTACACCCAATTCTGGCAGGACACATACATACCATGTTATATGTGTTTTGGGCTGGCAAAGTCGACCGACCACTGATCGTGACCGGCCGGACGTTTGCCGCACAAACGGCTGGTGAGAAATATCCTGCGCTTTTTGAAATTGAAGATAACTTGGGACGGCTTCATCTTTTTAACTTACAAATACAACATAGTGAATGAGTGTACAGACTACAGCTCGACAGAGACAGCCACTGCTTCAACTTTGGGCACCCTGTTCAGCATCACGGCCCAGCTGCCGACGACTTTTGCTCACTCTCTTATACATAGGTGTACATACACAAGGGTGGGGGGGGGGGGGGGCACTTGCGCCCCTCCCCTGAAGGTCTATACGTGCCCCCTTTGGTCGAAAAAAATGAACGATTTTTGTAAAGAGAAAAATGTGGAAAATATGCCCTTTTAAAAATATAGTTGGCCAAATCCGGTGAGTATTTTTTGGTGGGGGTACTTTATGCCCCCTGAGCAAAAATTGCCCCCTCCTGGAGTGAATCCTGGGTACGCTACTGCTCTTATATCCGGGGACTGACATTACATTGGTCCCGAGGTATACTCGGCCTGCCACCGGCAGATGAGACGGGTTATGCTATATATCCATGTTTGGCTAACCAGAAATACTCACTTAGCGCTGCTGAGCCAGCCAGCGAGCCATTAGCTGAGCGTCAGCCATTGTAAGCCTTAGGCCATAGTAAGAGTATACAATTTTGTTTCATATAAACCCCTAGTAGAGTTTGATCTGAAGCTAATATGCGGCCGTTATGCAGTTCAAGAGTAAAATTAATGTGGTTATTTTTCGCGGGTTTGATGCATTTACATGCATCAATCACTGTTCTGCGCAGACGAATGTTTTAGGGCTTGCAATTGCCTTGTGCGATTGCAAAGAAAAATAATGTTCAATTGTTAACTGATACAAATGTGTCGATGCATGATTTTCAATGGTTAGGGTGGTGAAAATATATGCATAACTTGAAAATATTTTCTTCGTCCGATGCAATAAACTCCACTTCGCTGTATGATTGAACCAGGGCAAATGTGGTTTGATTTTACCTATGTAACAGACTGGTCATAATAAAGGCTGCAGATGAACTACTCCTCGACATGACTAGACAAGGTACAGTCAGTAATACGCCCACCGGTATATCCGTAAACTGTTGAATATTTGTTTTCTTGGATCGGTGGCTGCTGTGCTTAGCCGTGCGGCCGCAGTACCATGTGGACCCTGTCAGTTATGCTGGCCCGCTGGACCATGTGGACCCTGTCAGTTATACTGGCCCGCTGGACCATGTGGACCCTGTCAGTTATACTGGCCCGCTGGACCATGTGGACCCTGGCAGTTATACTGGCCCGCTGGACCATGTGGACCCTGGCAGTTATACTGGTCCGCTGGACCGGTGTGGCTGATAGCGTGGCTAACCTCTCACCGCCGCGTGCTGTGGCCACTCTCACAAACGTGACGAGTAGGTATGCCCTCAGAGAGGTCACCACCGAGGACCCAGAGGTATGCCCTCAGAGACGTCACCAACGAGCACCCAGAGGTATGCCCTCAGAGAGGTCACCACCGAGCACCCAGATGTATGCCCTCAGAGAGGTCACCACCGAGCACCCAGAGGTATGCCCTCAGAGAGGTCACCACCGAGCACCCAGATGTATGCCCTCAGAGAGGTCACCACCGAGCACCCAGAGGTATGCCCTCAGAGAGGTCACCACCGAGCACCCAGAGGTATGCCCTCAGAGAGGTCACCACTGAGCAGTGAGAACCCAGAGGTATGCCCTCAGAGAAGTCACCACCGAGCACCCAGAGGTATGCCCTCAGAGAGGTCACCACCGAGCACTCAGAGGTATTCCCTCAGAGAGCTCACCACTGAGCAGTGAGCACCCAGAGGTATGCCCTCAGGGACGTCACCAACGAGGACCCAGAGGTATGCCCTCAGAGAGGTCACCACCGAGCACCCAGAGGTATGCCCTCAGAGAGGTCACCCACCGAGCACCCAGAGGTACGCCCTCAGAGACGTCACCCACCGAGCACCTAGAGGTATGCCCTAGAGAGGTCACCACTGCAGTGAGCACCCAGAGGTATGCCCTCAGAGAGGTCACCACCGAGCACCCAGCCTATACAGAGGAGCCGACAGCAGCAGCAGCAGCAGCAGATGGAAGAGGTGGTCAAGTTATTGGCATAAAATACAAACACACGTGATCAGGTAAGGTAATTATAATTATGGTGATATCGCATTTCATCATAATTTCAAACGTCTTTAATGCTAAGAGTTTCTGAGAATGGTTATGTAAGCATCGTTGAGGTTGGCAGCCTATGTAAGCTGGTTGGGAGGCGGCAGATGCAGGTTGTTTACAGGGTAAGACAAGACATCGAGATCATTCAAGTGGCAGCTGAAATGCAAAGTCGACAGCCCGTTGAGAGCCTCCGGTTGTTACTTCAGTTGACAGCTTCTCGACACGTGTGCCACCTATGGAGATGGCCCATCGAACTGATGTCACCAGGCGCGAACATCACATGAACACACATATGGAGCGAAGCAGTGCGTGCCCACGCGCTGTCGTCTCTGCCTACACAGGTGCTGCAGTAGACAGGATGCCGCCGCCTTCCAGCTGGTGTCAGCGAAACGACTCTAGGCGGCATCTATACTATTGATAATGCTGCACTGATTCCTTTATCACCTACACATTCGGGCGAAATATACCCACGGGTGGCACATCAACACGCTGTAGTTTGTCATTTGAGAGACAGACATCTTCAGGCAGATCTTTAGTTCCGACTCCCGTCGTAAGGTGTCTCTGGTGCAGCGACACCGTGCTCCGAATGTCGACGCGGCTCCCTCTGCGCTCTCCTCTCATGCGCTCCGCGTCCCTCACTAGTCAGTAGCCTGTGGCGCGGTGGCCAGCTGACCGGTTGCCATGAGTATCCACAGGATCTGGATTACAGTCACGGTCTGCACGTCGCTGCCGCTTCCCAGAGGTAGGATGCTTGTATAGTGTCTGCTTAATTAACTAATTAAGTCATAATGCTTGGTTACGAAAGGCCGTTTATTATATATTATACTCATGTGTGCAGAAAATATTTGTCAATATACTCTATCTGATCAAACTATGTCATATTGTTCAATCAAACAGCTACTTTAAAGAAAACCGTATGTCAGTGTAAGAAACTTCCATGGAGTTGCACCTTACTGGTGTACAATGCTAAGTGTCACCGAGTGCTAAGTGTCAAGACCGGGACGAATTGAGTGTCAATGCCAGGGCGGACCATCTGTAAAATATGTAACGGGCATCTAGGCACTTTCAAAAGAAACGAAGAAGGCTGACTTACAAAATATTTGCCATATTTACCCTCGCCCCGCCGCGCTGAGGGGAGGGTAAATTTTACCTCCACCCGAATTTTCTCAATAACTTGAAAACTATAACATAAATCGACGTCGAACCTTCAGTGCATTATGCTGCATTAATTCGACGTCTTCACACAACATTTGTAATGCAATTGGTGTAACACTTTGGGAGATAATGACGTTTTAATGACGTCATGTCATGCCATTTTTGGTGGAAAAACGGTAAATGTTTGAAAAAATCGTAGACAATCGAGTTTTGACTCAAATTGCTAATACAAAACGGCAATAGAAAGGAAATGACATTGTTTTCAAAATGGCTGTCTCGAATTTTTAATTGTGTGTTTTTTTACCCCAAAAATATAACAAATATTTTTTCCCCAGGAAAATCTCCACAAAATCATTATTTTTAAAGATATTACAAAAAACGGATATTTTTTATTGGAGAACCGAGTATGGACGATACTAAAACTAAATTTCAAATCAATATCTTTATTTTTGATTGAATTATGGTTCCCCAAGTATCAGTAACTCATGACGCCATTTTTTTAAGTTGCGTTTTTTTAATATTTTTTTCTTCTTCTTACCAGATACTGACAAATAAATGCCACCACGGTATTTATAAGACAAACTGGTCTAGAAACATGTCTTTTTTATTTAGATTAATCAATTTCAAATTTAGACATTATGTGACCTGACCTTGACCTGAAATTCACCTAAGGGCCATGATATGGGGTCAGGTTGTGACAATGGCTTCAACTATCGAGTTATACGTGTCAAATAACCCATAAAACATGTGTCGCATGACTTTCGTAGACATCTTGCCAATAGTGACCTTTTGTGACCTGACCTTGACCTCGACCTTTCCTTACAATTTCACTTTCGCTTATGCGGGAGATGCATTATACCTTTGAGAGCAATTTGTGTGGTAATAGTCGCAATATAAGGTTTTGAATGGAAAGTATGCCCATCAACTCAAATACCTCGATCTTGACCTTTGACCTGACTGTTACCTGACATGTGACATTATTTTAAGAATTTCGGTTATGCATTAGATTTGTCTCATTGAGAGCTTTCGACCGCCGCCTTGCGCGTCTCGCTGCGGTCATTGGTTCGGGAGATACGAGGGGGATCCCCCCCCCCCTCCACAGCGTTCGGCGGGAGACACCAGCGGTGCGCGGGTTAACACGCGCCCTGGAGGGCCTCTGATAATTACACGCCCTGGAGGGGGGTTGCCGCTCCCTAAGATCTCGAAAACCTCGCAATGTAGCGACAAGCGAAAAACGGTGTTATATAACTCGAGACAAGTTCTATCGAAAGTATACCGGTCTATTTTTAGGTCAGGTCAATATTGAGGTCACCAGAGGTCATCGAAGGTCATATTGTCAAGATTTAGGACTTCGCTCCAGAAACCCCCCCCCCCATATTTCGGAACTATGACAGCTAGGAACAAATAAAAACAATCGAAAGCTCTTGAAATTTGCAATCGCCAACGTGTCTTCAAATTTGAGCGCAGGTCAATAGTTTCTAACTCCAGAGGTCATCAAAGGTCAAAAAGGTTATTTTTTAGCAAAACTGTTTTTCACAAATAACACTTTACCTAATAAAGATAAAGCAATACGTTTGACGTCATCATGCTTGTCTCGGTCAAGTCGCCTCGAATCATATTCATGTTGACCAGGTTAGGTCAACTAAGAAATTTGACCTCAGGTCAAGGTCAAGTGTTGGCCCAAGTAGGTCATGTTGCATATTGAGAGACGTGTCTCGACGAAACAAACACATTGGTACTGTGTTCCCTTCTCTATCTTCATTATGTCGAGAGTTATTGACAATCAAGTGTTGGTGAACTCAGATGACCTCGGCTGACCCTGTAGGGGTCACTGAACGCAAATTTCACATGGATCATCAAGAATGGTCTCTGATAACATGCTCCAGAAGGAATTGAACTGATATCATGCGTATCCTCGGAATAGGATGCAGTCTAATATTTCTCCATTTGCTTATCATGGGTCACGAAATTGACCTGACCTTATGCCACCGATATCAGACATCCGAGATAAACAAATTGTAGGTACTTATGCCCTCCCTATTTATATGACCTCCCTAATTGTAGGTATTTATGTCCGCCCCTGTAGCTCAGTTGGGAGAGCGCCATACTTCTGACCCCCACCCGGTAGTGGCAGCCCGGGTCGAGTCGCTTCGGCGCTCGCTATTTTCCCCTGACTGGGATGGCCTGTGGCCGGTGACAGTGGTCGCAATCAAGGTCAGGTGACATCAGAGGGCGGGGTGGACTGTGTCCAGGTATGTCGGGCACGTACAACTTTCGCTTCTAAATTCTGCCGGACGCCAGGAATTGCTTGATCGGGTGGTGGGGCCAGGGCCTGCGCAACAAGCTATGCTTAGCGCGGGCCGGACCTCGGAAATCCATTAATTCAAAAACATTCGGACTAAACCCCCAATCGAACAGCTCAGGTTTGTTTCACAATGGAAACACAATTCTAAAGAATAGTGTTTTCCAATGTTTAACCAACCTTCGGTGATTTATTAAAAAAAGAGAAAAAAAGACCTTATGAAATCCTGCAAGTTTGAAATCGATCGGCCCAAAATTGTGACTGTGGTACGACCGCAAACGTTTTAGAGGTGGGGTCATCAAGTGACCTGGTCTGGTGACCTGACCTGAGATGACTTCAGGTAAAAAAAAATAACATGTGGGTAGTTGATTTCCGAACAGGTAGGCAAAAACCGCCGGCTGCGCAAAGCCGTTTTTCCGCTATCCTCGAAAAAACCTTAGGGGTGGGCGGATTTCGCCCCCCCCCCTCCCCCTCGGGGCGCGTGTTAAGGTATGTAATGGTGATGGTTATTTTTATTTTCATAATATTTGTATATATAATTGGTGCACAAGCAATGTCTTTTTGTGTTATCAAATACCATGAACACGGAGTGATGCAGCACAATGAGATCATGTTACGTTAGCCGTGGTGTGGGAGCAGCCTTTTTGTGCAGCACAATGAGATCATGTTACGTTAGCCGTGGTGTGGGAGCAGCCTTTTTGTGCAGCACAATAAGATCATGTTACGTTAGCCGTGGTGTGGGAGCAGCCTTTTTGTGCAGCACAATGAGATCATGTTACGTTAGCCGTGGTGTGGAGCAGCCTTTTTGTGCAGCACAATGAGATGATGTTACGTTAGCCGTGGTGTGGGAGCAGCCTTTTGTGCAGCACAATGAGATCATGTTACGTTAGCCGTGGTGTGGGAGCAGCCTTTTGTGGCAATGTGTCAAGGGGCGTTTATTTAAGGGGCGTTTATTTATTTAAGGGGAATGCATTTATCTAAGGGGCGTTTATTTATCTACTCATACGCTTGGTGTCACAGACACCGCGACCGCATCCAAGTTTTCCAGGTGCTGAAAATTCGCGTACTCTTGATGCCACATCCTAATTACTCACTACGAGATGCGCTGCTTCACAGCGTTGTCATCTGTCTGGCGTTGTCATCACACTGTGAGCCAGCAGTACTAATATGTGTCCATGCAAAGCCGGTTGTTTTCTTACTGCCGGAGTCGCGCGTCA
>JAXIVJ010017534.1:0-15000 GCA_036785665.1 Chirona hameri
GTGTCAGGATAACTGCATCAGAGATGAGACTATTAGGCAGGCACGCCGCACAGTGTCAGGATAACTGCATCAGAGATGTGACTATTAGGCAGGCACGCCGCACAGTGTCAGGATAACTGCATCAGAGATGTGACTATTAGGCAGGCACGCCGCACAGTGTCAGGATAACTGCATCAGAGATGTGACCAGTAGGCAGGCACGCCGCACAGTGTCAGGATAACTGCATCAGAGATGTGACTATTAGGCAGGCACGCCGCACAGTGTCAGGATAACTGCATCAGAGATGTGACTATTAGGCAGGCACGCCGCACAGTGTCAGGATAACTGCATCAGAGATGTGACCTAGTAGGCAGGCACGCCGCACAGTGTCAGGATAACTGCATCAGAGATGTGACTATTAGGCAGGCACGCCGCACAGTGTCAGGATAACTGCATCAGAGATGTGACTATTAGGCAGGCACGCCGCACAGTGTCAGGATAACTGCATCAGAGATGTGACTATTAGGCAGGCACGCCGCACAGTGTCAGGATAACTGCATCAGAGATGTGACTATTAGGCAGGACACGCCGCACAGTGTCAGGATAACTGCATCAGAGATGTGACTATTAGGCAGGCACGCCGCACAGTGTCAGGATAACTGCATCAGAGATGTGACTATTAGGCAGGCACGCCGCACAGTGTCAGGATAACTGCATCAGAGATGTGACTATTAGGCAGGCACGCCGCACAGTGTCAGGATAACTGCATCAGAGATGTGACTATTAGGCAGGCACGCCGCACAGTGTCAGGATAACTGCATCAGAGATGTGACTATTAGGCAGGCACGCCGCACAGTGTCAGGATAACTGCATCAGAGATGTGACTATTAGGCAGGCACGCCGCACAGTGTCAGGATAACTGCATCAGAGATGTGACCAGTAGGCAGGCACGCCGCACAGTGTCAGGATAACTGCATCAGAGATGTGACTATTAGGCAGGCACGCCGCACAGTGTCAGGATAACTGCATCAGAGATGTGACTATTAGGCAGGCACGCCGCACAGTGTCAGGATAACTGCATCAGAGATGTGACTATTAGGCAGGCACGCCGCACAGTGTCAGGATAACTGCATCAGAGATGTGACTATTAGGCAGGCACGCCGCACAGTGTCAGGATAACTGCATCAGAGATGTGACTATTAGGCAGGCACGCCGCACAGTGTCAGGATAACTGCATCAGAGATGTGACTATTAGGCAGGCACGCCGCACAGTGTCAGGATAACTGCATCAGAGATGTGACTATTAGGCAGGCACGCCGCACAGTGTCAGGATAACTGCATCAGAGATGTGACTATTAGGCAGGCACGCCGCACAGTGTCAGGATAACTGCATCAGAGATGTGACTATTAGGCAGGCACGCCGCACAGTGTCAGGATAACTGCATCAGAGATGTGACTATTAGGCAGGCACGCCGCACAGTGTCAGGATAACTGCATCAGAGATGTGACTATTAGGCAGGCACGCCGCACAGTGTCAGGATAACTGCATCAGAGATGTGACTATTAGGCAGGCACGCCGCACAGTGTCAGGATAACTGCATCAGAGATGTGACTATTAGGCAGGCACGCCGCACAGTGTCAGGATAACTGCATCAGAGATGTGACTATTAGGCAGGCACGCCGCACAGTGTCAGGATAACTGCATCAGAGATGTGACTATTAGGCAGGCACGCCGCACAGTGTCAGGATAACTGCATCAGAGATGTGACTATTAGGCAGGCACGCCGCACAGTGTCAGGATAACTGCATCAGAGATGTGACTATTAGGCAGGCACGCCGCACAGTGTCAGGATAACTGCATCAGAGATGTGACTATTAGGCAGGCACGCCGCACAGTGTCAGGATAACTGCATCAGAGATGTGACTATTAGGCAGGCACGCCGCACAGTGTCAGGATAACTGCATCAGAGATGTGACTATTAGGCAGGCACGCCGCACAGTGTCAGGATAACTGCATCAGAGATGTGACTATTAGGCAGGCACGCCGCACAGTGTCAGGATAACTGCATCAGAGATGTGACTATTAGGCAGGCACGCCGCACAGTGTCAGGATAACTGCATCAGAGATGTGACTATTAGGCAGGCACGCCGCACAGTGTCAGGATAACTGCATCAGAGATGTGACTATTAGGCAGGCACGCCGCACAGTGTCAGGATAACTGCATCAGAGATGTGACTATTAGGCAGGCACGCCGCACAGTGTCAGGATAACTGCATCAGAGATGTGACTATTAGGCAGGCACGCCGCACAGTGTCAGGATAACTGCATCAGAGATGTGACTATTAGGCAGGCACGCCGCACAGTGTCAGGATAACTGCATCAGAGATGTGACTATTAGGCAGGCACGCCGCACAGTGTCAGGATAACTGCATCAGAGATGTGACTATTAGGCAGGCACGCCGCACAGTGTCAGGATAACTGCATCAGAGATGTGACTATTAGGCAGGCACGCCGCACAGTGTCAGGATAACTGCATCAGAGATGTGACTATTAGGCAGGCACGCCGCACAGTGTCAGGATAACTGCATCAGAGATGTGACTATTAGGCAGGCACGCCGCACAGTGTCAGGATAACTGCATCAGAGATGTGACTATTAGGCAGGCACGCCGCACAGTGTCAGGATAACTGCATCAGAGATGTGACTATTAGGCAGGCACGCCGCACAGTGTCAGGATAACTGCATCAGAGATGTGACTATTAGGCAGGCACGCCGCACAGTGTCAGGATAACTGCATCAGAGATGTGACTATTAGGCAGGCACGCCGCACAGTGTCAGGATAACTGCATCAGAGATGTGACTATTAGGCAGGCACGCCGCACAGTGTCAGGATAACTGCATCAGAGATGTGACTATTAGGCAGGCACGCCGCACAGTGTCAGGATAACTGCATCAGAGATGTGACTATTAGGCAGGCACGCCGCACAGTGTCAGGATAACTGCATCAGAGATGTGACTATTAGGCAGGCACGCCGCACAGTGTCAGGATAACTGCATCAGAGATGTGACTATTAGGCAGGCACGCCGCACAGTGTCAGGATAACTGCATCAGAGATGTGACTATTAGGCAGGCACGCCGCACAGTGTCAGGATAACTGCATCAGAGATGTGACTATTAGGCAGGCACGCCGCACAGTGTCAGGATAACTGCATCAGAGATGTGACTATTAGGCAGGCACGCCGCACAGTGTCAGGATAACTGCATCAGAGATGTGACTATTAGGCAGGCACGCCGCACAGTGTCAGGATAACTGCATCAGAGATGTGACTATTAGGCAGGCACGCCGCACAGTGTCAGGATAACTGCATCAGAGATGTGACTATTAGGCAGGCACGCCGCACAGTGTCAGGATAACTGCATCAGAGATGTGACTATTAGGCAGGCACGCCGCACAGTGTCAGGATAACTGCATCAGAGATGTGACTATTAGGCAGGCACGCCGCACAGTGTCAGGATAACTGCATCAGAGATGTGACTATTAGGCAGGCACGCCGCACAGTGTCAGGATAACTGCATCAGAGATGTGACTATTAGGCAGGCACGCCGCACAGTGTCAGGATAACTGCATCAGAGATGTGACTATTAGACAGGCACGCCGCACAGTGTCAGGATAACTGCATCAGAGATGTGACCAGTAGGCAGGCACGCCGCACAGTGTCAGGATAACTGCATCAGAGATGTGACTATTAGGCAGGCACGCCGCACAGTGTCAGGATAACTGCATCAGAGATGAGACTATTAGGCAGGCACGCCGCACAGTGTCAGGATAACTGCATCAGAGATGTGACTATTAGGCAGGCACGCCGCACAGTGTCAGGATAACTGCATCAGAGATGTGACTATTAGGCAGGCACGCCGCACAGTGTCAGGATAACTGCATCAGAGATGTGACCAGTAGGCAGGCACGCCGCACAGTGTCAGGATAACTGCATCAGAGATGTGACTATTAGGCAGGCACGCCGCACAGTGTCAGGATAACTGCATCAGAGATGTGACTATTAGACAGGCACGCCGCACAGTGTCAGGATAACTGCATCAGAGATGTGACCAGTAGGCAGGCACGCCGCACAGTGTCAGGATAACTGCATCAGAGATGTGACTATTAGGCAGGCACGCCGCACAGTGTCAGGATAACTGCATCAGAGATGAGACTATTAGGCAGGCACGCCGCACAGTGTCAGGATAACTGCATCAGAGATGTGACTATTATGCAGGCACGCCGCACAGTGTCAGGATAACTGCATCAGAGATGTGACTATTAGGCAGACACGCCGCACAGTGTCAGGATAACTGCATCAGAGATGAGACTATTAGGCAGGCACGCCGCACAGTGTCAGGATAACTGCATCAGAGATGTGACTATTAGGCAGGCACGCCGCACAGTGTCAGGATAACTGCATCAGAGATGTGACTATTAGGCAGGCACGCCGCACAGTGTCAGGATAACTGCATCAGAGATGTGACCAGTAGGCAGGCACGCCGCACAGTGTCAGGATAACTGCATCAGAGATGTGACTATTAGGCAGGCACGCCGCACAGTGTCAGGATAACTGCATCAGAGATGTGACTATTAGACAGGCACGCCGCACAGTGTCAGGATAACTGCATCAGAGATGTGACCAGTAGGCAGGCACGCCGCACAGTGTCAGGATAACTGCATCAGAGATGTGACTATTAGGCAGGCACGCCGCACAGTGTCAGGATAACTGCATCAGAGATGAGACTATTAGGCAGGCACGCCGCACAGTGTCAGGATAACTGCATCAGAGATGTGACTATTAGGCAGGCACGCCGCACAGTGTCAGGATAACTGCATCAGAGATGTGACTATTAGGCAGGCACGCCGCACAGTGTCAGGATAACTGCATCCGAGATGTGACCAGTAGGCAGGCACGCCGCACAGTGTCAGGATAACTGCATCAGAGATGTGACTATTAGGCAGGCACGCCGCACAGTGTCAGGATAACTGCATCAGAGATGTGACTATTAGGCAGGCACGCCGCACAGTGTCAGGATAACTGCATCAGAGATGTGACTATTAGGCAGGCACGCCGCACAGTGTCAGGATAACTGCATCAGAGATGTGACTATTAGGCAGGCACGCCGCACAGTGTCAGGATAACTGCATCAGAGATGTGACTATTAGGCAGGCACGCCGCACAGTGTCAGGATAACTGCATCAGAGATGTGACCATTAGGCAGGCACGCCGCACAGTGTCAGGATAACTGCATCAGAGATGTGACCAGTAGGCAGGCACGCCGCACAGTGTCAGGATAACTGCATCAGAGATGTGACTATTAGGCAGGCACGCCGCACAGAGATGTGACTATTATGCAGGCACGCCGCACAGTGTCAGGATAACTGCATCAGATATGTGACTATTAGGCAGGCACGCCGCACAGTGTCAGGATAACTGCATCAGAGATGTGACCAGTAGGCAGGCACGCCGCACAGTGTCAGGATAACTGCATCAGAGATGTGACTATTAGGCAGGCACGCCGCACAGTGTCAGGATAACTGCATCAGAGATGTGACCATTAGGCAGGCACGCCGCACAGTGTCAGGATAACTGCATCAGAGATGTGACTATTAGGCAGGCACGCCGCACAGTGTCAGGATAACTGCATCAGAGATGTGACTATTAGGCAGGCACGCCGCACAGTGTCAGGATAACTGCATCAGAGATGTGACTATTAGGCAGGCACGCCGCACAGTGTCAGGATAACTGCATCAGAGATGTGACTATTAGGAAGGCACGCCGCACAGTGTCAGGATAACTGCATCAGAGATGTGACTATTAGGCAAGTACGCCGCACAGTGTCAGGATAACTGCATCAGAGATGTGACTATTAGGCAGGCACGCCGCACAGTGTCAGGATAACTGCATCAGAGATGTGACTATTAGGCAGGCACGCCGCACAGTGTCAGGATAACTGCATCAGAGATGTGACTATTAGGCAGGCACGCCGCACAGTGTCAGGATAACTGCATCAGAGATGTGACCAGTAGGCAGGGACGCCGCACAGTGTCAGGATAACTGCATCAGAGATGTGACTATTAGGCAGGCACGCCGCACAGTGTCAGGATAACTGCATCAGAGATGTGACTATTAGGCAGGCACGCCGCACAGTGTCAGGATAACTGCATCAGAGATGTGACCAGTAGGCAGGCACGCCGCACAGTGTCAGGATAACTGCATCAGAGATGTGACTATTAGGCAGGCACGCCGCACAGTGTCAGGATAACTGCATCAGAGATGTGACTATTAGGCAGGCACGCCGCACAGTGTCAGGATAACTGCATCAGAGATGTGACTATTAGGCAGGCACGCCGCACAGTGTCAGGATAACTGCATCAGAGATGTGACTATTAGGCAGGCACGCCGCACAGTGTCAGGATAACTGCATCAGAGATGTGACTATTAGGCAGGCACGCCGCACAGTGTCAGGATAACTGCATCAGAGATGTGACTATTAGGCAGGCACGCCGCACAGTGTCAGGATAACTGCATCAGAGATGTGACTATTAGGCAGGCACGCCGCACAGTGTCAGGATAACTGCATCATAGATGTGACTATTAGGCAGGCACGCCGCACAGTGTCAGGAAAACTGCATCAGAGATGTGACTATTAGGCAGGCACGCCGCACAGTGTCAGGATAACTGCATCATAGATGTGACTATTAGGCAGGCACGCCGCACAGTGTCAGGATAACTGCATCAGAGATGTGACCAGTAGGCAGGCACGCCGCACAGTGTCAGGATAACTGCATCAGAGATGTGACCAGTAGGCAGGCACGCCGCACAGTGTCAGGATAACTGCATCAGAGATGTGACCAGTAGGCAGACACGCCGCACAGTGTCAGGATAACTGCATCAGAGATGTGACTATTAGGCAGGCACGCCGCACAGTGTCAGGATAACTGCATCATACACACGACTATTAGGCAGGCACGCCGCACAGTGTCAGGATACCTGCATCAGAGGTGTGACTATTAGGCAGGCACGCCGCACAGTGTCAGGATAACTGCATCAGAGATGTGACTATTAGGCAGGCACGCCGCACAGTGTCAGGATAACTGCATCAGAGATGTGACTATTAGGCAGGCACGCCGCACAGTGGCAGGATAACTGCATCATACACATGACTATTAGGCAGGCACGCCGCACAGTGTCAGGATAACTGCATCAGAGATGTGACTATTAGGCAGGCACGCCGCACAGTGTCAGGATAACTGCATCAGAGATGTGACTATTAGGCAGGCACGCCGCACAGTGTCAGGATAACTGCATCAGAGATGTGACTATTAGGCAGGCACGCAGCACAGTGTCAGGATAACTGCATCAGATATGTGACCAGTAGGCAGGCACGCCGCACAGTGTCAGGATAACTGCATCAGAGATGTGACTATTAGGCAGGCACGCCGCACAGTGTCAGGATAACTGCATCAGAGATGTGACTATTAGGCAGGCACGCCGCACAGTGTCAGGATAACTGCATCAGAGATGTGACCATTAGGCAGGCACGCCGCACAGTGTCAGGATAACTGCATCAGAGATGTGACTATTAGGCAGGCACGCCGCACAGTGTCAGGATAACTGCATCAGAGATGTGACTATTAGGCAGGCACGCCGCACAGTGTCAGGATAACTGCATCAGAGATGTGACTATTAGGCAGGCACGCCGCACAGTGTCAGGATAACTGCATCAGAGATGTGACCAGTAGGCAGGCACGCCGCACAGTGTCAGGATAACTGCATCAGAGATGTGACCAGTAGGCAGACACGCCGCACAGTGTCAGGATAAGTGCATCAGAGATGTGACTATTAGGCAGGCACGCCGCACAGTGTCAGGATAACTGCATCAGAGATGTGACTATTAGGCAGGCACGTAGCACAGTGTCAGGATAACTGCATCAGAGATGTGACCAGTAGGCAGGCACGCCGCACAGTGTCAGGATAACTGCATCAGAGATGTGACTATTAGGCAGGCACGCCGCACAGTGTCAGGATAACTGCATCAGAGATGTGACTATTAGGCAGGCACGCCGCACAGTGTCAGGATAACTGCATCAGAGATGTGACCATTAGGCAGGCACGCCGCACAGTGTCAGGATAACTGCATCAGAGATGTGACTATTAGGCAGGCACGCCGCACAGTGTCAGGACAACTGCATCAGAGATGTGACTATTAGGCAGGCACGCCGCACAGTGTCAGGATAACTGCATCATACACATGACTATTAGGCAGGCACGCCGCACAGTGTCAGGATAACTGCATCAGAGATGTGACTATTAGGCAGGCACGCCGCACAGTGTCAGGATAACTGCATCAGAGATGTGACTATTAGGCAGGCACGCCGCACAGTGTCAGGATAACTGCATCAGAGATGTGACTATTAGGCAGGCACGCCGCACAGTGTCAGGATAACTGCATCAGAGATATGACCAGTAGGCAGGCACGCCGCACAGTGTCAGGATAACTGCATCAGAGATGTGACCAGTAGGCAGGCACGCCGCACAGTGTCAGGATAACTGCATCAGAGATGTGACTATTAGGCAGGCACGCCGCACAGTGTCAGGATAACTGCATCAGAGATGTGACTATTAGGCAGGCACGCTGCACAGTGTCAGGATAACTGCATCATAGATGTGACTATTAGGCAGGCACGCCGCACAGTGTCAGGATAACTGCATCAGAGATGTGACTATTAGGCAGGCACGCCGCACAGTGTCAGGATAACTGCATCATAGATGTGACTATTAGGCAGGCACGCCGCACAGTGTCAGGATAACTGCATCAGAGATGTGACCAGTAGGCAGGCACGCCGCACAGTGTCAGGATAACTGCATCAGAGATGTGACCAGTAGGCAGGCACGCCGCACAGTGTCAGGATAACTGCATCAGAGATGTGACCAGTAGGCAGACACGCCGCACAGTGTCAGGATAACTGCATCAGAGATGTGACTATTAGGCAGGCACGCCGCACAGTGTCAGGATAACTGCATCAGAGATGTGACCAGTAGGCAGGCACGCCGCACAGTGTCAGGATAATTGCATCAGAGATGTGACTATTAGGCAGGCACGCCGCACAGTGTCAGGATAACTGCATCAGAGATGTGACTATTAGGCAGGCACGCCGCACAGTGTCAGGATAACTGCATCAGAGATGTGACCATTAGGCAGGCACGCCGCACAGTGTCAGGATAACTGCATCAGAGATGTGACTATTAGGCAGGCACGCCGCACAGTGTCAGGATAACTGCATCAGAGATGTGACTATTAGGCAGGCACGCCGCACAGTGTCAGGATAACTGCATCAGAGATGTGACTATTAGGCAGGCTCGCCGCACAGTGTCAGGATAACTATATCAGAGATGTGACTATTAGGCAGGCACGCCGCACAGTGTCAGGATAACTGCATCAGATATGTGACTATTAGGCAGGCACGCCGCACAGTGTCAGGATAACTGCATCAGAGATGTGACTATTAGGCAGGCACGCCGCACAGTGTCAGGATAACTGCATCAGAGATGTGACTATTAGGCAGGCACGCCGCACAGTGTCAGGATAACTGCATCAGAGATGTGACTATTAGGCAGGCACGCCGCACAGTGTCAGGATAACTGCATCAGAGATGTGACTATTAGGCAGGCACGCCGCACAGAGATGTGACTATTATGCAGGCACGCCGCACAGTGTCAGGATAACTGCATCAGAGATGTGACTATTAGGCAGGCACGCCGCACAGTGTCAGGATAACTGCATCAGAGATGTGACCAGTAGGCAGGCACGCCGCACAGTGTCAGGATAACTGCATCAGAGATGTGACTATTAGGCAGGCACGCCGCACAGTGTCAGGATAACTGCATCAGAGATTTGACCATTAGGCAGGCACGCCGCACAGTGTCAGGATAACTGCATCAGAGATGTGACTATTAGGCAGGCACGCCGCACAGTGTCAGGATAACTGCATCAGAGATGTGACTATTAGGCAGGCACGCCGCACAGTGTCAGGATAACTGCATCAGAGATGTGACTATTAGGCAGGCACGCCGCACAGTGTCAGGATAACTGCATCAGAGATGTGACCAGTAGGCAGGCACGTCGCACAGTGTCAGGATAACTGCATCAGAGATGTGACTATTAGGCAGGCACGCCGCACAGTGTCAGGATAACTGCATCAGAGATGTGACTATTAGGCAGGCACGCCGCACAGTGTCAGGATAACTGCATCAGAGATGTGACTATTAGGCAGGCACGCCGCACAGTGTCAGGATAACTGCATCAGAGATGTGACCAGTAGGCAGGCACGCCGCACAGTGTCAGGATAACTGCATCAGAGATGTGACTATTAGGCAGGCACGCCGCACAGTGTCAGGATAACTGCATCAGAGATGTGACTATTAGGCAGGCACGCCGCACAGTGTCAGGATAACTGCATCAGAGATGTGACTATTAGGCAGGCACGCCGCACAGTGTCAGGATAACTGCATCAGAGATGTGACCAGTAGGCAGGCACGCCGCACAGTAGCACACAACGCCAGATCGGCAGACTTTAACGGAAGCGCCGCACAGTGTCGGGAGAACATCAAATCCATGACTTTCAAAAGTGGACTCGGAGACAGTGCTGAGCTAGGAAGACAGAGGAAGCGCTCAAGTCAATTCACCAGATGATAATGATCATTGCTCCATTAAACTGGCAGCACTGTTACAAGTAATGAGTTATTACAGTATTACACTATCTGTTTTACCCATTACATGAGGCTTTGTGTCTCGCAAGTGAGACCCACAAATCGTGAATCAAGGTAAATTCGGAACATTAAACACTTCGTAATATTTTTCAACAACTATTCCATTTAATATCGTGGACGGTCAACACTTCTTTCGAGTTCCTTCATCCAAAAAGCAGGGTGAATTGAATACTGTCGAAGCCAGAGTAAACACTGAACTAACGTCGTTATCCATTCCTATCGTGGATGGTCCCCGCTCTCAAGCAGTTTCTACCATTCCTATCGTGGATGGTCCCCGCTCTCAAGCAGTTTCTACCATTCCTATCGTGGATGGTCCCCGCTCTCGAGCAGTTTCTACCATTCCTATTGTGGATGGTCCCCGCTCTCAAGCAGTTTCTACCATTCCTATCGTGGATGGTCCCCGCTCTCAAGCAGTTTCTACCATTCCTATCGTGGATGGTCCCCGCTCTCAAGCAGTTTCTACCATTCCTATCGTGGATGGTCCCCGCTCTCAAGCAGTTTCTACCATTCCTATCGTGGATGGTCCCCGCTCTCAAGCAGTTTCTACCATTCCTATCGTGGATGGTCCCCGCTCTCAAGCAGTTTCTACCATTCCTATCGTGGATGGTCCCCGCTCTCAAGCAGTTTCTACCATTCCTATCGTGGATGGTCCCCGCTCTCAAACAGTTTCTACCATTCCTATCGTGGATGGTCCCCGCTCTCAAGCAGTTTCTACCATTCCTATCGTGGATGGTCTCCGCTCTCAAGCAGTTTCTACCATTCCTATCAGTTTCTACCATTCCTATCGTGGATGGTCCCCGCTCTCAAGCAGTTTCTACCATTCCTATCGTGGATGGTCCCCGCTCTCAAGCAGTTTCTACCATTCCTATCGTGGATGGTCCCCGCTCTCAAGCAGTTTCTACCATTCCTATCGTGGATGGTCCCCGCTCTCAAACAGTTTCTACCATTCCTATCGTGGATGGTCCCCGCTCTCAAGCAGTTTCTACCATTCCTATCGTGGATGGTCCCCGCTCTCAAGCAGTTTCTACCATTCCTATCGTGGATGGTCCCCGCTCTCAAGCAGTTTCTACCATTCCTATCGTGGATGGTCCCCGCTCTCGAGCAGTTTCTACCATTCCTATCGTGGACGGTCCCCGCTCTCAAGCAGTTTCTACCATTCCTATCGTGGATGGTCCCCGCTCTCAAGCAGTTTCTACCATTCCTATCAGTTTCTACCATTCCTATCGTGGATGGTCCCCGCTCTCAAGCAGTTTCTACCATTCCTATCGTGGATGGTCCCCGCTCTCGAGCAGTTTCTACCATTCCTATCGTGGACGGTCCCCGCTCTCAAGCAGTTTCTACCATTCCTATCGTGGATGGTCCCCGCTCTCAAGCAGTTTCTACCATTCCTATCAGTTTCTACCATTCCTATCGTGGATGGTCCCCGCTCTCAAGCAGTTTCTACCATTCCTATCGTGGATGGTCCCCGCTCTCAAGCAGTTTCTACCATTCCTATCGTGGATGGTCCCCGCTCTCAAGCAGTTTCTACCATTCCTATCGTGGATGGTCCCCGCTCTCAAGCAGTTTCTACCATTCCTATCGTGGATGGTCCCCGCTCTCAAGCAGTTTCTACCATTCCTATCGTGGATGGTCCCCGCTCTCAAGCAGTTTCTACCATTCCTATCGTGGATGGTCCCCGCTCTCAAGCAGTTTCTACCATTCCTATCGTGGACGGTCCCCGCTCTCAAGCAGTTTCTACCATTCCTATCGTGGATGGTCCTCGCTCTCAAGCAGTTTCTACCATTCCTATCGTGGATGGTCCCCGCTCTCAAGCAGTTTATACCATTCCTATCGTGCATGGTCCCCGCTCTTAAGCAGTTTCTACCATTCCTATCGTGGATGGTCCCCGCTCTCAAGCAGTTTCTACCATTCCTATCGTGGATGGTCCCCGCTCTCAAGCAGTTTCTACCATTCCTATCGTGGATGGTCCCCGCTCTCAAGCAGTTTCTACCATTCCTATCGTGGATGGTCCCCGCTCTCAAGCAGTTTCTACCATTCCTATCGTGGATGGTCCCCGCTCTCAAGCAGTTTCTACCATTCCTATCGTGGACGGTCCCCGCTCTCAAGCAGTTTCTACCATTCCTATCGTGGATGGTCCCCGCTCTCAAGCAGTTTCTACGTCGAAAAGCTCACTAATTCCGACAGGTGGCAAGCCTCGATCACATTTGACAAGGACATTAGCATATTCACTTTGTCAAGCTCTCAGTTCTGACAGACATCCAATTTTTGCCCGGGGTACGAGGCTATACAATTAGCGAAGATTGCCCGTCGCTCCATACTATCGAATCCAAACAGCTATCATCCTTCAAATGCAGCTCCTCAGGCGCCATTTCATCGGCGGCTGGCGGTATGGCCGACAGCGGTGGCCGGCGCGCGGCATATTCAGCGGGTATATTGTATCGGGGCGGAGCGGCATATTCAGCGGGTATATTGTATCGGGGCGGAGCGGCGGCCTATTCAGCGGCATATTCACCGGGTATATTGTATCGGGGCGGCTTGGGGCCGTGCTGAATTGACTGAGCCAAAGACATGCTTAATTGTGCCTGCACGGCCCGTGTTCTGCTGCCAGCTCACTGCAGTGATACGGGCCCGAGTGACGTCACTGCAGTGATACGGGCCCGATCGACGTCACTGTAGTGACATGGGCCCGAGTGACGTCACTGTAGTGATACGGTCCCGAGTGATGTCACTGCAGCGATACGGGCCCGAGTGACGGAACCAATGCACGCGGTACACTGGCCAAAAGCTATAACACTATATATATATAACACTATAACACGTTCACTATAACACGTTCCTCCTAACCTAGTCGTGGCTGACGAGAGACGGCAGAGGACTGCTCTAGATGAATGGCTTGAGTTCACACTACTTCCATCTTTAAGCACCACCAATGATCCAGCAGACTCTGTCGCTAGTGCCGGTAGGCGCCAGTCGTCACTTCCCAAGGATAGATAGTAAAATCGATACAAAAAAAAGATGGTCAAACAGTCAAAATGACGTACAAAGACCAATAATATGGCAATCATGGTTACAAATTCCCGCGACTTATACGATGCATCATATATTATAGAATGCTCACATGTTATATATGGCTTCTGAATCCTTCGTGCCTTCAGCAAATCGTTTAAAAAAGGCCTATCCTAATCACTGTAATGGAAGACTTGGTTTAAAAAAGGCCTATCCTAATCACTGTAATGGAGGACTTGGTTTCCCATTGAAAGCTGCCGGCGGTTTTCACTGCAGCTCTGTCACAAGTAGTCTGTGAGCCCGTCGTCGCCGAGTCCGCGTTCTCGGACCAGTTTGTGTAGTGCCACCACTCTCTGCCTGATGAGCGTCCTCTGATCGGCCGTGAACGGGCTCTGAAGGTCCGCTCTGTTCACTCGTGACCGCCGCTGCATACTGCCACGCCGAAACCTGGCAACGCAACACGTAGAAAAGGTCATCACCAGCAGGCAGCAGCAGTTCCAGTTCCATTCGGCAGCCGAACCATACTGCTGAAACTTTCCTTTCTCACTCGCACGATACCAGAGTGAACAAAACACATAACGCCATAAGACATTGTTGAAGCAAAATCAGGCTTCGTCACATCATTACGCAGTGTCAGCTAATTTCTAGTCTCACCATCTACGGAAACTGCCATTCACACACAACTGACACACGATATTTGAGCGGCCTAATTAGCTCCATCGGTAGGGTGGTGTTCTGCGGAGCGTGAGGACCCGGACCCGGAGCGGGGAACCCGAGAGGATCCCGGTGCCATTCGCTCTTCAGCCCACTTCCTCCGGTTGCCTAATTCAGGTGTGGGATGGGCTCCCACACACGTGCCGCACACCTGGGAGGAGCCTCTGTAGTTGGGACCCATTGTCTCGTGGTGGGGGGTGAGAGGATAAAAAAGGAAAAAGTTGGGATGACGATTCAGGTCAACCTACGGTAGATGTATATAAGATTAAACGGCACACTGAGCCGAGAGGTCATTGACAACGTCTCATAAATCATATAAATAAGATGAAGTTACTGGCCCACTGACATTCGTGTTTTCATCTATTTTATTATGTAAAGAAAAAAGTTGGGATGACGATTCAGGTCAACCTACGGTAGATGTATATAAGATTAAACGGCACACTGAGCCAAGAGGTCATTGACGTCTCATAAATCATATAAATAAGA
>JAXIVJ010017535.1:0-25802 GCA_036785665.1 Chirona hameri
TGCGAGGCGCGGGCTGCCTGAATGATACTCACCAGCGGGCTAGGTTGTGACGGTTGATTGTTGTGCGAGGCGCGGGCTGCCTGAATGATACTGACTAGCGGGCTAGGTTGTGACGGTTGATTGTTGTGCGAGGCGCGGGCTGCCTGAATGATACTCACCAGCGGGCTAGGTTGTGACGGTTGATTGTTGTGCGAGGCGCGGGCTGCCTGAATGATACTCACCAGCGGGCCAGGTTGTGACGGTTGATTGTTGTGCGAGGCGCGGGCTGCCTGAATGATACTCACCAGCGGGCTAGGTTGTGACGGTTGATTGTTGTGCGAGGCGCGGGCTGCCTGAATGATACTCACCAGCGGGCCAGGTTGTGACGGTTGATTGTTGTGCGAGGCGCGGGCCGCCTAAATGATACTCACCAGCGGGCCAGGTTGTGACGGTTGATTGTTGTGCGAGGCGCGGGCTGCCTGAATGATACTGACCAGCGGGCTAGGTTGTGACGGTTGATTGTTGTGCGAGGCGCGGGCCGCCTGAATGATACTGACCAGCGGGCTAGGTTGTGACGGTTGATTGTTGTGCGAGGCGCGGGCTGCCTGAATGATACTGACCAGCGGGCTAGGTTGTGACGGTTGATTGTTGTGCGAGGCGCGGGCTGCCTGAATGATACTGACCAGCGGGCCAGGTTGTGACGGTTGATTGTTGTGCGAGGCGCGGGCTGCCTGAATGATACTGACCAGCGGGCCAGGTTGTGACGGTTGATTGTTGTGCGAGGCGCGGGCTGCCTGAATGATACTGACCAGCGGGCCAGGTTGTGACGGTTGATTGTTGTGCGAGGCGCGGGCTGCCTGAATGATACTGACCAGCGGGCCAGGTTGTGACGGTTGATTGTTGTGCGAGGCGCGGGCTGCCTGAATGATACTGACCAGCGGGCTAGGTTGTGACGGTTGATTGTTGTGCGAGGCGCGGGCTGCCTGAATGATACTGACCAGCGGTCCAGGTTGTGACGGTTGATTGTTGTGCGAGGCGTGGGCCGCCTAAATGATACTCACCAGCGGGCTAGGTTGTGACGGTTGATTGTTGTGCGAGGCGCGGGCTGCCTGAATGATACTGACTGGCCAGGTTCGCTGGTGGAGTGGGACTTTTAGGAGGCCTCGCCGGAACCTCGATGGGTTCGGATTGTTCTGTGCAGCCACAAAGCTGCGACCGCCGTCGGCTGCGGGTTTGTTGTTTTTTTACTTATTTGTAATAAAGTAGAGAAACAACGTAAACACACAGTGATCACTCCGCGGGGGTATCGGGTGCGGCGGTCTGCCCTGGGCTACGGCTGCGCCTCACCCAACGTGAAACTGGGGCGGGTGCACGCGCTGATGTTGCAGCTTGTTGTCGCCGGTACTGTTTGGTGCGACCCTGTCTCTCTGGAGGGGCGCTCGTTAGCGACGGCTGCGTTTTTTTTGGGCGTGGGTGGACGACCTCGTCCACGGAGACCACCTTGGTGAGGTCGGCGAGTGCGTCGAGCGTTGCCGCGCTCACCGTGGGGAGCCTTTAGTCCCCGCGGGGTATCGGCTGCTCCGACCTGACCGGGATGGCTGCCAGATCCAGGAAGTCGACGCGGCCGAGGCTACGTGCCTGACGCCTGCGGTCGCGGCCGCGTGCGAGCGTTCGCGTCCTCGATGGCGGTGGCGAAGGGTCGCTCCCGGATGGCTGGACTTCGGCTCCGGACGAGCGGGTAACGCTCTCAGTGGTGCTGTCGTCGTCCGGCCATTGCTAGTCGCTGCAGCTGCTGTTGCTGCGGGCCCGGCGGCGCTGCCGGGGCGACGGGCTTCGGTTGTCCTGAGCTCGCCGGGGTGCTGACCTCTATTGACTTTCGGTCGTCGCTTGGGGGTGGTGTGCCGAGGCGTGTGCACCGTCTCTGCGTTTCGCCGCGCAGTTACGTGGCGGCGCCTCGGTGTCCATTGATACCGGTGGCTGGCTAGCGTGTTCGACCGGCCTGCCGGGCTCACACGAGGTCGGCGCTGGCGCCGTCTCTCCGATGGGGCCTGTAACCAGTTGACCGGCGGGTTGGCTGCGGTGGTGGGCTATCCGAATTCGCACCGGAGGCCGGTCGCTGGAAAGTGACTGATCAGCGGGCCAGGGTTAGTATGCGTGATGTGATCTCACGAGGTGGGTAAGGTACACCCTGGCGGTGACCGGCGGGCCAGCTGCCAGTGCGGGGAGTGACCTTGGGATAATGTGTACCGTGACATTGACCTGCGGGCCAGCTACCTGGTCGCGAAGTTACCTTGCGAGGTTGGGTAATGTATACCCTGGCAGTGACCGCGGGCCAGCTGCCAGTTGGGTAAGGTGCGCAAAGTAACGCCCCGACGCAACTTTATCCGCAAAGGGAAGCGGCACGGCTGCCCGGACTACGGGGTGGGCGAGAATCACTCCCCTCCCCACCCCCACCCCCCAAAAGGATGCCCGCCGCGCTCGGCGCTTCGGCAGGGACGAGGCGGCGTCGGTGGGAGCGCGGTCCCCTCCCCCGCGACGTAAACCGAGCCGCGCTGAGTGGTGGCCCGTCGGCAGGAGCGAACAGTGAATAGAGATGCAAGATTCAGGTCCCAGCGTCCCAGCGCTGGGAATATACTGGTCACAGCCGTGACTGAAGCTGTGACTGGCCAGGCCTGCGCCTTTCCATGCAAACCGTAGCATTGTAGCGCCGTGACCAAAGCTGTGACTGCGGGCCAGCTGCCTGTGCGTGATGTGACCTTACGAGGTCGGGTAAGGTACACCCTGGCGGTGACCGGCGAGACAGCTGCCTGTGCGTGATGGGACCTCACAAAGGTGGGTAAGGTATAACCTGGCAGGGGATACATGCGCCGTGCTCGTCGAATAAACTTACGTAAACCGCGTGACGTCAGAGGGAGAGTGTGACGTTAGAGTAAGCTTCTTGCTGATTGGGCACTTAAGCATGTTTATGGTTGACGTAAGCCGCATCAACGGTCCCTTGAACAGGGCGTTTAAAGGAAATAGTTCCCCTTGGAAAATTTTCCCAAACACGATTTGATTATATTTTTTAATACAATTGATTTGTATATTGTCAAAAATGGCCTTATATCGCGCCGATTCAGGACAGAAGGCCGTACATTATTATTGTTTATCAAAACTATATGCATACTCTCTGAGCCAGAGTCCTGACGTCACGCGAATGTAAACAATGGCCATATAATAAAAAATGGCCTTATATCGCGCCGATTCAGGACAGAAGGCCGTACATTATTATTGTTTATCAAAACTATATGCATACTCTCTGAGCCGGAGTCCTGACGTCACGCGAATGTAAACAATGGTTCAGCCAATCAGATTCGAAAGTAGTCGCGTAAGGATAGACTCGCATTAGAGATGTGCCAACCGGCGGCAGGCAATTCGCTTGGGGTTAATCCACGCCCCGCTGGGGTCTCCAGCCGAACGCGCCCCGCGGGGGGGGGGGGGGGGGGGAGGGGTAAATCCCCCTCCCCACACCCCTCCTCGCATCTTCCGAACTAATGATCGCAGCGAGACGCACAAGGTGGCGGTCTAAATATCTCAAGGAGACGAAGATAGTGCATACACTAAATTATTAAAATCATGTCACATGTCAGGGCACGATCAGGTTAAAGGTCAACATTGAGATATTTTAGTTTTTCGGACATACTTTCCATCCAAAGTCTTAGATTGCGGCTACTATCGCACAAGGTGCTTTCAAAGGTACTTCCATATAAGCGAAAGTGAAATTGTAAGCAAAGGTCAAGGTCAAGATCAGGTCACAAAAGGTTCCTATTGGCAAGAGGTCTACGAAAGCCATACGACACATGTTTTATGGGTTATCTTACACGTATAATTCGATAGTATCAGTCATTTTACCATCCTGACCCCATATAATGGCCCTCAGGTCAAGGTTAGGTCACAAAAGGTCCAAATTTGAAATTGAATAATATAAATAATAAAACATGTTTCTAGATCAGTTTTGTCAGTTTTGTCTCATAAATACAGCGATGGCATTTATTTGTCTGTATCTGGCAGCATGCAAGCAAAAAACGTAACTTAAAAAACATACGTCATGAGTTACGTATACTTGGAAGCCATAAGTCAGTCAAAAATAAAGATATAGAGCTATTAACCCGCGAGTCACTGAGGGGGGCTTTTTTAGCCCCCCCCTTGGGAATATTATAAATATCTCAACAACTAATACAGATATCAACTTCAAACTTTCAGTACCTTTCCGGGCATCATTTTTACACATTTTGTAAAAAAATTAAGCAATTTCGTCAGAGATTTGTCGAGATATAGTGAATTTAGTGACGTCACTAAACACGATTTTGACACAAAACTCAGCTAAAATCTGCCAGGCCGTACAAATGCCACATTTGAAGCAAAATGCAATCGATAAACGTTAAAAGGTATAAAATTGCAAGGGCTACAAACCAGTGATCTCGAAATTTCTAAAATTTTGGTTTTTGACCCCACAAATTAAAAAAAATAAGGTAAAAAAATGTCCACAAAATCACATTTTTCAAAGATATTAAAAAACGGAATATATGTCAGATAAAGACATATGGGCAACTACCATACCAAATTTCAAAATGATATCATTTTTTTTGACTGACATGGCATATAAAGTATGGGTAAATCATGACTTTATATTTTGAAATTGTGTTTTTTTGGCTTTTATTGACCAGATACAGACAAATAAATGCCAGCACTGTATTTTTTAGATACAACTGATATAAAAACATGCTTTTTCATTTCGATTTATTCATTTCAAATTTTGACCTTCAGTGACCTGAACTTGACCTGAACTTGACATTAAATTCACGTAAATGAAGTCAGGTGGTAGAATGACTATCACTATCGAATTATACGCGTAAAAGCATCCATGAAACATGTGCTGCATGACTTTCGTAGATATTTTGTGTGTAGTGACCTTTTGTGACCTGACCTTGACCTTGATATTTTCCAACAATCTCACTTTAGCTCATGTGGGATATGTATCATACCTTTGACAGCACTTTGGGTGATTATAGGCGCAATCGAAGGCCATGGATGGCAAGTATTGTCCATAAACCCAAATACCTCGATTTTGACGTTTGACTTGACCGTGACCTGACATGTGACCTTAATTTGAAATTTGTAAGTGTGCGTTAGGTTTATCTCATTGAGCGCTTTCGAATGCCGCCTTGTGCGTCCCGCTGCGATAATTGGTTCCGAAGATACCAGGGGGGACTACCCCCCCCCCCCCTCCACCCCCCACCCCCCAGTGAGTCGTGTTACAGAATATACCCCAGTGACTGCCGGGTTAACTCTGACGTCACTGGTTGGAAGTGGCTTCACAAGCTGACTGCTCTAATGTTAAAAGCCTTAGGGAATATTTTATAACCTAGATTGTGAGAGAATGACTTTCATTGTGTGATGACAACTTGTGTAATGAGTGATTTTTTTCCTCATTTTTCTCACGTAAAACACCCATGCAGTAGAAAACAAACCATGTCACAATTGACGTTTAAATATTGAGAGGCGGTTATGGCGCAGATGTTACATTCACAAAGACGTAAACAATGTCAGCTTTTGGTGGCGCTGATTTCAGTTCATATTACGGTGTTAGGTGACGAGTAAGATTAATATGGGTACATCATTATTAACTTTAGGTTGACAATATCTTTCCTTACATTTTTTACATCAATACATTTTCAAGGTTTACCAAATTTTATTGAAAAAGGGTAAAAGTCATTGGATACGTCATTGGATGGATGTGATTGTGTTATGGTTAACTGATAACTCCGAGATAGCTTGTCATCGATAAATGAGTTTGTTAGGTGGGAAAAATGAGGAAAAATCCACATTACCCATTAAACAACTTTTCATGACATAATCGAACGCCATTCTCCCACAATATAGCAGTGGCGGATCCAGGGGTCGTAAGGGCTGAAGCCCTCTGTCTTATCAAATGCGCCCTCGGGCACCGCGACGCCGAAGGCGCCGCGACTCCTCCCTTGCAAAGGATTTTCGGCGCCGTGGCGTTCTCGGGAGGCCACCAGGGCGCCCTGTGTCTACCGACAGCGTCGTAGCACTCTTGAAAGGCACCCTGGCACCCTCAGAAGACATCTTGCCGCCCTCACAACGCAATGTTCCGTCCTCAGAAGGTACATCGACGCCCTCCGAAGGCATTATGCCGCCCTCAGAGCGCATTATGCCGCCCTCGGAAAGCATCATGCCGCCATCGGAAGGCATTTTGCCGCCATCAGATCGCATTATACCGCCCTCGGAAGGCATCATGCCGTCTTCAGAGTCCAGAGAGCATTATGCCGCCCTCGGAAAGCATCATGTCGCCCTCGGAGGAAAACATCTTCCGCCCTCGGAAGACATTTTGCAGCCCGCATTATGCGGCTCTTGGAAGGCATCATGTCGCCCTCGGCGACATATTGCCGACCCGGAAGGCATCTTGCCGCCCTCAGAGTGCATTATGCGGCCCTTGGAAGGTATCATGCCGCCTTCAGAGCGCATTATGCCGCCCTCGGAAAGATCTACCGTGCCAAATGGAATCCGGCTGCCTTCTGTATGCCGATGATGTCAAAATTTTCCGTAAGATCACCACTCCATCTATCGGACTGTTGCTGCAGAGGGATCTTAGCCATCTGGCAGCGTGGTCCGTCGGGTGGGGACTGGCTCTCAACCCTGCAAAATGCAAACCGTTTACGATGACTCTCAGGCGTGCACCCGTCCAGACCAAGTATTTTATCGCTGGTACCGAGCTGGAACATGTGAGTAAGATCAGGGACCTGGGTGTAACGATGGACACCAAATTAACTTTCGCACCACATGTATCGGATACTGTCAGCAGGGCCAACCGGGCACTCGGCCTCCTTATCCGCTCTTTCCAAGTAGGTATGTACCAGCAAGTCAAAATTCAACCGAAGCGCAGTACTGGCTGCGTACTTCGCGAATGTGCGATCGATTTTAGAATATTGCAGCGTGGTCTGGGCGGGGGCGGCCAACTACCACAAGGTGCGGGTCGATCGAGTGCAGCACAAGTTCCTCACTTGGCCGCTAGCTCACACTTCCTCCGGACAAACGAATGATCTTTCTTATGGTAGCCTTCTTCTCCATTTCAAAATTCCATCGTTAGCACAACGCAGAGTGCAGCATGACGTGGTCTTCCTGAGGAACATTATGCGGGGGAGAGTGGATTCTCAGGTTCTGCTCAACTCTTTTCCTCTGCACGTGCCGCCTCGATCGACCCGCACCCTCACCCTGTTCGCCGTGCCTCGAGCTCGAGTCAGAACTATCGAATCAGGGATGTTCTGCAGGATCCCTAAAACCATGAATGTTTTATTGGCCAGTCATTTGAACGTAGACATCTTTCATGACAGTTTTTGCGTTTTTAGAGCTCTCGTGATCAGGTACGTTTTAACCGTATAGTCATCATCACTTGGTTCATCATGTCATTCATCTTCTACTTTTAGAACGACTTTAGGCTGTGATATATGTGTTGTGTTTCATGTCTTTTATCTTTTTGATTTCGCCTGTCAGTGGAGTATGACTCTGTTGGCGATGAAAGCAAATAAACAAATAAACAAAATCATGTCGCCTTCGGAAAACATCTAGCCGACCTCGGAAGACATTTTGCCGCCCTTAGAGTGCATTATGCCGCCTTCGGAGTTCGGAGACGTCTTGCCACCCTCGGAAGGCATCATACCGTCCCAGAATGGCACCTTGCCGGCCCGAAAGCGATGCGGTGTCCCGGCGCACTCAGAATGATGGTACCCTGGCGCCTTCAGCTTCCCTCCGACGGCGACCGAACACCCGTGACCTTCGAAACTAATAACACGCTTGTGCCCCCCTCCCTCGCTGCCGATAGCGCCCTGGATGGCGCCTACGAAGAGGCCTGGACCCCCACGAAATAACCGTGACACTTTTTTAATATGCCTGGCGAGGCGTTGAAGGTGCCGACGTATTGTACTTTTCACACACGGGGCGCCTAAAAATATATTGGATGAATGTCCAATGTCCAATGAAGGAAACCAGTAAGGTCCAAATGGACCTGATTTTTTAAACCAGGAGGTTCAATTTGACCCTAGGACCAACGACGGGGAACGCCGTTTGCCCAAAGTTACCGTCCGATCGCGACAAAATGGACTCAAACGATTCCTCGTGCCCAGTTCCAGGATGACAAGAATGTTCAGAGTTGTGCTCTGTGACCTTCAAGGTCAAGCCCCGTGACCTTTAATGTCAAATTAAGTGTCAATGAACGGATTACGCTGTAGCGCCAATAATTACCGCCCAATCGCGATAAAAAGGGTCTCAAAACGATTCCCCGTGCCCAGTTCCAGGATGACAATAATTTTTTAGTTGTGCTCCGTAACCTTCAAGGTCTCATTCAAGGTCAAATGGCAGAGAACGCTGTAGCGCCGAAAGTGACCGTCCAATCACGACAAAAATTGCCTGCCTCAAACGATTCCTCGTGCCCATTTCCAGGATGACACAATTTTTCAGAGTTGTGTCCTGTGACCTTCAAGGTCAAATTAATGGTCAAAGGACGGGGAATGCTGTAGCGCCCAAAGTTACCGTCCGATTGCGACAAAATGGTATCAAACGAATTCGCGTGCCCCGTTCCAAGATGATACTAATTTTCAGAGTTGTGCCCTGTGACCTTGAAGGTCAAGCCCCGTGACCTTCAATGTCAAATTCAGGGTCAAAGGACGGAACGCTGTAGCGCCAAAAGCTACCGACTAATCGCGACACAAATTACCTCAAACGATTCCTTGCGTCCAGTTCTATGATGACAAAAATGTTCAGAGTTGTGCCTGGTGACCTTCAATGTCAAATTTAGGGTCAAAGGACGGGGAATGCTGTAGCGCCCAAAGTTGCCGTCCAATCGCGACCAAAATGGTCTCAGACGATTCCCCGTGCCCATTTCCAGAATGACAAGCATTCTTAGAGTTGTGCCTCGTGACCTTCAAGTTGGCGCCCAAAGTTGGGTGCTACAGCGTTCCCCGTCCTTTGACCATGCAGGTCACGGGGAACAACTCTAAGAATGTTTGTAATCTTGGAAATGGGCACGGGGCATAGTTTGAGACCATTTGTGTTGCAATCGGACGCAAACTTTGGGCGCTACAGCGTTCCCCGTCCTTTGACATTGAATTTGACCTCGAAGGAAACCTGTAAAGTAAAAATGGACCTGATTCTGGGAAACAGGCGGTTCGATTTAACCTTGAGACCAAATGTCGTAAAAATCGGTTACCGACGCGGAAAACGTTTTATAATCCCCTTGGATTGGCGCGACCCAATAAGAAAGACTCAACTGCCGTAACACAAGATTTTGCTCCTTGTTTATCCACGATGACGTCACTAAAACGTCATCATCTCCCAAAGTACTTTAACAATATCATTTAAATTGTGTGAGATGATGTGGAATGGATGCAGCATAACAGGGTTGTGCTCGACTCAGATTTTTTAGACTGACTCGACTCTGACTAATTTTCGAAGGGACTCTGACTCAACTCTGACTCAAGCGGGGATTTTGTTTTTGAGTCGACTCAACTTTGGCTCATTTGCTGTTACCTCTGACTCAACTCTGACTCAAGCGGGGGACAATTGTTTTAGTCGACACAACATTGACTCATTTGTTTTACCTCTGACTCACTCCGACTCATGTGAAAGTTCCTTGGGTCGACTCATGTTGGACTCATGTTCAACCGACTTCACGACTTTGATTCAAAATTGAAATGTATTTGACTTGCAAAAACTCATTGAAATAAGTGTAAATACCTCTATTTAGATTTATACTGGATCAAGGCACATAATATACTACTACTACTACTACTACTACTACTACTACTACTACTACTACTACTACTACTACTACTACTACTACTACTACTACTACTACTACTACTACTACTACTACTACTACTACTACTACTTCTACTACTACTACTACTACTACTACTACTACTACTACTACTACTACTACTACTACTACTACTACTACTACTACTGCTACTGCTACTGCTACTGCTACTGCTACTGCTACTGCTACTGCTACTGCTGCTGCTGCTGCTGCTGCTGCTGCTGCTGCTGCTGCTGCTACAGCTGCTGCTGCTACTACTACTACTACTACTACTACTACTACTACTACTACTACTACTACTACTACTACTACTACTACTACTACTACTACTACTACTTCTACTACTACTACTACTACTACTACTACTACTACTACTACTACTACTACTACTACTACTACTACTACTACTACTACTACTACTACTACTACTACTACTACTACTACTACGCGACTTACTGGGGGGGGGGGGCTATTTTTTGCCCCCCCCCCTCTGATCTCCGGAACTACTGGACCCAATGTAAAACTTCAAACGGCATTCGATAGCCCTGGGACATTTAGCGAGGGAAACATAATATTGTTGACCTCAGGGTCACTGATGACGTCACAGGTCAGGTCAAGTACAAAATGTTTGACCGTGTCAAAAGGTCTCGATGGATGGAATTGTCGCGCAAAATTGCGATATTAAACGCATAAACTGTCGATAAATCGGTATGATTCGTGTGTCTGACACTTCTAAGTACCTTTATAAGCTGTTTATGACCTTGGGTCAGGTCAAGGTCATCCGAGGTCACGAGGTCAAACTGCAGATTACGGTCATTAGGCGTTGTAACACATGTTTATGGGTTTGTTTTTCGTCTAGAACGCGAAAAATGACCTTCGAACATTGTTTGTTCCATATAAATAGAAGTAAAAAGCAAAAATGGAAATGCATTTTTTATGCATAGTAATGCTGTGAGAAGTGGTCGATTTGTATCATTTAAAGGTCATAACTCGGTCATTTATAAAGATATAAACTTTAAATTTGGTACACATATTCACCCCATACGTCTTGATTGCACATATTCCGGGTTTTGGATAATTCTGTTTTTTTTTTAAATTAAAAAAAAAAAAATGTATTTGGACTTCTCAAAATTTTGAATTAAAATACAACTCAAAAATCCGAGATTGCAGTTTGATAGCCCGATCTATTGTGAGTAATTTGATTTTAAACAATTTAGTTTATCTCAATTATCGTACCTTTGACAGCATTTTCCGTAAACCATTATTTTGCAACAAAAACCGAAGAACATGACGTCACTCTGACGTCATTCTCGGTTGACCTATCATAGCCTCATATTTTTCCGTTTGCCAACATGTGTAGAATTGATGTGAGAGAAGGTACTGCAAGTGTGGTGACGATAACTGTGTTCGTTTAGGAGTTATTGCAAAATAACGGGAGGGGGGGGGGGCAAAACATAGCCCCCCCCCAGTAACTCGCGGGTTAACAAATTAATTTAACAAGTATTTACATTGTGCTTTTTTTTATTCAATATATAATTAGTTTTAGGGAGAATTTTCTTTTAATTAACATTTCATCGGAATGCAAACTCTGATCGTAAAAATACAACTTGGTAAGCAATTAGAGTAAACAGAATTAGAGTTTACTCTAATTTCCCATTCCCATTTCACCTGGTGGCGGAGCAAAACAACAGAACTACTCTTAAAAGATAGATCGTTGAATTTCTCGACAATTTTTTCACCTAACCTAGCCGATTTCCTACGTCGTAAAGGGTGAAGGTTCACTGCACATTGCACAAGACATCGTTGACTGCTGCAATTCTATCGCCATGCGCTTTCTCCGCGCGGAGGCGCCCCTCACAGCGCAATCGGTAAGGTGCATGCACTGTGACTAGACTTCAAAGCTGGAGATCCCTGTTCGAATATCTCGGGAAATAACTTTGTTTGGGCAGCTATACCTATGTATAACTAAACCATTACCCTAACAACCTCGGCAACGTAACAACCTCACCAAGAAAATAACCTGAACAGTCAAACAATGTCAACTATCAATGCAGTTTCTGAAATTCAGAACCTCTGACCCACTGGAATTACAAGTTTGTAATTGCAAACATTTCCTCACTTCCGTCAACCTTTGAAAAATAGAACATGTGCAATTGCAAACATTTTTACAAACAATATCTTTGTAAAGTAGTTTGCAAATAGTAAATTCAGATTTACTGCCCTGGGGTTTTGTGAAATCCAAACTACAAACATGTGTACAAATTATTTGTAATAACAAAGAAATTATCTGTAATTACAAACTTTTGTGCTTTGTGAAATTGGCCTCTGATGTGACTTTGACTCGTAAGAAGATGAGTCGACTCAGCTTTGACTTGAGCAGCATCCAGGCGATTCAATTCTGATTCAAGCGACATCCATGCGACTCGACTCTGACTCAATTCAATCCACCTATTTGCTAAAGTAACTCGACTCTGACTCAAGCTGAGTTGAGTCAGTTTGGAGTCAAATTTGGCTCACCGACTCTGAGTCAAGCACAACCCTGTAACATAAAGCACTAAAAGTTTGACGTCGATATCTATCATAGCTTTTTAGGTATTGGGAAAATCCCATCGAGTCGCGTGTTAGGTCGTTAGGAGAGTATCTAAATTCACCCTATTAGTGGCAGGCTCCTGGGCCTATTAGTGTCAGGATGGGGAGGGGATTCGCCCCCCCCCGAAGATCTCGAGATCCACCCGTCCGATTTTCGAAATTCAAACGGCGTTCGATTCCCCTCAACACGATCTGCATTTCTAAAACAAATCATAAATCTTTGATAGGGGGCAACAGTGGGGCAAAAACTAACAAAATAGAGATATATTTGGTCCACCACAGCTGCCATGTTTATCAACCGATGTTAACGCAAACAATGGGCATCGATAGATATTGAATTGGAGATTGATATAAGTCGGTGAATTTCGAAAATTCAAAAATCATAGGCGTTTGCAAGTCACTAAATATGATGGTGAAGTAAATGCATAATAAAACCGTTTTTGTTGACTTTTTTGGATAAATGAATGGTGCGTTATTGTGACAACAGACACAACAGTTATAAAGCATATTTGTATCGATAGGTGGTGCCAGGCTAGTGAAAAGGGGAGGCCAAATAGATACAAAATTAACCGAAGGCAAGTTGCTACCAAACAATATAAATAAGTTATTGATCATAGATAGTTCCTTTTTCCATCGTGTACGTCCTCATAGGCGTATCCAGGATCCAAACTAGGGAGACACAAGACCTTTTGATAGGTATATTTTCCGCTATTACAATACTAACTAGTCAACAGTTACTATTTCACTTGCAACTTTAATTCACATTTGTTACCCCTCCCCCCATTTTTACCCAACCTGGAGTCGCCTATTATCCTATAATCGTTCTTAGAGTACCCGCTGGTGCATGTTTCATCTATACAAGAAATGCAGCATGTTATGTCATTGTAGGCCCATGCATCTTAGTTTCCTTGCAATACCATGACCCCCTTCCTTCGATTCCTGAGCACGCCTTATAAAAAATGACTTAATTCCTTCTCCTTGCCTCATATGTGCATATATCATGATAAACTAACTGTCTATTGCGCCGTAATCACTGGCATATCGTCATCACCATGACAGTCCCCCCTTTTCATGAGCCTGAATACGCCCCTGCAACTCTATATGTAATAAATTATGCAAATAACGGAAGGAGAAACTATTTTTTGCATCTTCATAGCTATAAATGTCCCTTACATTGTTCTATTGACTGCCAGCCAAGCGTGTCATACTTCCTATAAACCTCCCATTTCAAGTCCCTGAAACCGCCTCTGCCGTGCAATATTTATTATAGTTAATTAATATCAACTAATTTGCACTTTTTCAATCACCATAAGCCTATGTAAAACCTTCATACTTGAGGCAGTAGGAAGAAGCTGTGAAGATCCCATCTCCGTATTATCGCCAAATGTCGCCGAAAACCCCTCCAAAAACCGGGCCCTGGAACCGCCTCTGTTAAAGTTAAGAATTCATTTTTCTTTGCTCTATATGCGGAAATCAATTCTAGGAAAAGTCCCAAAATTCCATGGACCTACTCCCAGCCGTTTCGGAGATTGCCGCCAAAAACCTGAGGGATGGGCAGAATCTGCCCCCTGCCGCTAATAGGGTTAACTGGTAATCTCTATATTTTTTACTCGGCGTCGTTGACGTCTTATATTTATCAGAAATACTATTCCAGGTAAGGTGTTGCCATTAGGGTTGGTGCCATTTCAACATGCTTTAAAACCAAGTACCTCCTACAGTTTAAGCCACAATAAGCAATATATAATACAAAGTAGGTACTCTCGAGCACATGTGCACCGGAAAGCAAAAAAGGATCCTAGGGTCCAGTCCTTAGTACCTATCTGAATCTCGGAATTTTGAATCCACTTAACCGTGAGACTTTAAAAATTGTCGAGGAATCCACTGAGATCCCAAATTTGAAGCAATATTTTTGAGTGGATTCGATATCCAGGATTTCATATCCAACTTCCATATTTAACTTCTCTAGAATCAAGGATCGCTGGCAATCACTCTACTTATAACGTCTACAACTGGCACACATCATCATACCATTATGCCCTTCGCAACAAACATTAGATCCATTCTTCAATTATTTTCCAATTAATTTAAACGCTCTTACACACTTACACAACACACTTATTTACTTTCAAACCAGATCAAAGACGAGGCGACAGTGAGCTTGCACGATACACCCCTGTAAAAACCGGATGTAATGTCGCATGTCGTATTCAAAGCAGACGTGCCGGGCCGCGTCTGCGGCGACAACGAATGCCAGACACGCCAGACACGCGCCAACAGGCGAGCTCTGCTGCGCCTGGGCAACGAGTCGTGGCGGGATGGCGGGATGGCGAGGTGGCGAGGTGGCGGGGTGGCGAGGTGGCGGGATGGCGGGGGATAGAATGGAAGGCCGATGGGTAGCGTAAAATAACTGCAACTGGGTGTAATCTTTCAAAATAATCGCACTGCATGCTTTGAATGACAAGTAGACGATAAAGAGAGAGTAGAACTGTAGTAGAAGGTAAAAAGACAAACCATGTATAAGTAGAAGCTCGGAAATCTTGACAAATCACTGCTGCGTGTTTTTATCAAACATCTGTTCAACAAATATCGAATACCTTAACAATTTTTTTTTTTTAAATCTCCATGCCATGAATTTAGCAGTATCTTGTTATTCGGCAAAAGTCTCTTCATTTCCGTGAACTGTACTCCCTGTCCAGTGTCCACCCGGTATTTTGCCAGTCACACTCTCGGGCCCGGGCCGAGCGCACGACATTCCTCAGTCAGGCCAGGGGTCAGAGCCGCTCTCTGAGGAACACCAGACGGCAACTGGCCACTATCTGGACAGAACAGTGACGGTGGTCCAGCTGGCCATGAAATAAGATCCGGACGGATCGGGTGACAATATTTCTGGAGAGTTATTGCACTGCACCATGGGTGGTTTGACGCTTGCCGTGGTATTTTGCTGTCAAAAATCTGCAATAAATGTCATCCTGGCATTTTGCATAGTGAGTGATTGTTGCGACTAATTTGACTACAAGTACATTGTAGGAAGAGGTTGATGACATTGCGATGTTTATGGTTCATGCGCGCTATATATACTATATACGTATAAAATGTTTTTTTTTGTAATATATAAACTTAGTCTGAATCTTCTAAATGGATGGATTTCCGAGGTCGAGTCCCGTGCTTAGCTTGTTGCGCAGGCCTTGACCGCACAATCCGATATTGCAATACTTGGTAACCGACATAATTTAGTAGCGATAGTTCTACGTGCCTAAACATACCGGGACACGGCCCATGCCCCGCCCTCTGACGTGAACTGAACTTGAGCGCGCCGCCAACACCGGCCACAGGCCAACCTAATCAGGGGAAATAGCGAGTGCCGAAGCGACTCGACCCGGCCTGCCACACCGGCGGAGGTCTGAAGGCCAGCGCGCTTCAATAGCGAGCTTCATTTGTTGACCGGCAGTACTTATAACAATGATTGGAGATTATGCTCGGCTAAACTCAATTATCTGTTTCAGAATTTGCATTTGGAATACGAAAAATGCAAGAAAATACAAGAAAATAAATTGTGTTATCTTAAACAAAATCACTGTCGAAGCGCACACATCGGACACTGGGTAACATACAAACTGCTTACAGTACAACATCAGAAACTGAAGTGCCGCTGACACCAATTTGTGTAAGCACACCACAACACATGGGTGGGCCGTAAGAGATAACTGCCCACATCACTCCTCGCCAGGGACATGTTTACATAACAGTGAGGTCTCGGTAACATAGGATGAAGGGTGCCTGGCGCACAGGGTGTGGATATTATGGTTGCAAAGTCCGGTGGCTACGAGAGTAGCGGGTTTCAGCCAGGGTGTAAACTTGGGTCCATCGCGCTCACTGCTCATTCAGGCCGAAAAGGAAACAATACGGTCGTATGCTATGTAGGTAAATGTAAATCATGTGTGTAAATTGTACTGACTTGATGGTGTTTGATATACGAATACTGTGTGATACGTTGTGAACTTATTTATAGACATGTGATTGCTTAGTAGCAAAGGAATGCTATCATCAAACTAAATTGTCTATGATAATAATAAGTGATAACCTAGCTCTCATAATGCCGAAAGGATTATTTAGTTCAGGAAAACACAAGTTAATATATAAATGCAAGTAAAACATTTTATATTGTATATATGTGGTAAGAGATTGTATGCGCGGCTATATGTGGTTATATGTTGATTGTTGTATGCTGTATATTGGTTCGCTTGTTTATCTATTTTGTATGCATTAGCTTACAGTCCATGCGATAAACAAATTGTATTATTGTCATGTAATAACATGTTACATCATATGCATGTGTAACATTATTCTACTATACCGGAAGTACGTCAGTGTCTTCCCAAATGCAGGTTATTGAATAATTTGAATTTGTATGTTTTTTTGCTATATGTTGGAGGATAAAATACAAATAATGGCTGATGAAGACGCAAGCCGAAAGCTACTTAAATGGATATTTCCACCTCCGGAGGATTTCTAAAAAGCAACTTAAATTAATGGTGGGGATCAACAATCATGTATGCTCAAACTCAAACCTGCTCCTGCAGCACCTAAAGTACGGTATCGGCAATTTATTTTGTATTTATTTCTGACTCCAAAACGTTGGTCCCAGCTGTGCTCAGTACTAGATTCATGATGGCCGCTCTCATCCCGTTTGGCTGTGAATTGGCGCCCGCCCAAAGCTAAAGCGTCCGAATTCGCCGAGACTTGACCTGGAAAAGTCTATCTGTGTTATAAGGTATTGGTCACAAATCTCCTACGGCTCCAAAGTCGAGCCATAGCCATTCTTGCGGCTTTATTCATGTTTTATTATGAAAGAGGCTATGGTTGTTGTAAATATATTTAACTGTATACGCATTTTTATTTCAAAGTGCACTGACGGAAAAGAAGTGATTCTAAATAGTGATGAGGCGACTCCAATTTTATGAATGTGTGCCAATCATGAGTGGTGCAAATGTATTTCTTGATCTAATGAGGGGAGTTTCGGGAACCACATTTTGCAGGTGAAATCAGACACGCTTAATCTACCGATACACAACAAAAACCCCAATATTGGCCTGCGATGTAACAATATCCCTTTAACTTATGTTTTTCTTTAACCGGCGAGTCACTGGGGGGGGGGGGGGCTTCTTTAGCCCCCTCCCCCTTATAAATATTGGGAATATCTCAACAACTAATGCAGATATCGACGCCAAACTTTCAGTACCTTTACGGGCATCATTTTACACATTTAGTGCAAAAATGAAGCAATTTCGTCGGATTTTTTCTCAAGATATAGTGAATTTAGTGACGTCACTAAACACGATTTTGACACAAAAATCAGCTAAACTTTGTCAGACCTTACAAATGCCACATTTGAAGCAAAATACAATCCAAAACGGTAAAAGGTATAAAATTGCAAGGGCTACAAACTAGCTATCTCGAAATTGCGAAATTTTGGTTTTTGACCCATTTTTTTTGTAAAGTTTGTTTTGGGAAAAATGTCCACAAAACTCAAATTTTTCAAAGCCATTAAAAAATAGGAGCACATGTCAGATAACGACATATGGGGAACTACCATACCAAATTTCAAAATTATGTCATCTTTTTGACTGACATGGCATATAAAGTATGGGTAAATCATGACGTCATATTTTTTAATTGCGTTTTTTGGCTTTATTGACCAGATACAGATAAATAAATGCCAGCACTGTATTTTTTATAGATACAACTGATATAGAAACATGTTTTTTATTTCGATTTATCAATTTCAAATTTTGACCTTCAGTGACCTGAACCTGACCTGAACTTGACACTAACTTCACGTAAATGAAGTCAGGTGGTAAAATGACTATCACCATCAAATTCTACGCGTAAAAGCATCCATAAAACATGTGGTGCATGACTTTCGTAGATATTTTGTGTGTAGTGACCTTTTGTGACCCTTGATCTTGTCCAAAAATCTCACTTTAGCTCATGTGGGATATATATCATACCTTGGACAGCACTTTGGGTGATCATAGGCGCAATCGAAGGCAATGGATGGCAAGTATTGTCCATAAATTCAAATACCTCGATTTTGACGTTTGACTTGACCGTGACCTGACATATGCCCTTAATTTGACATGTCTAAGTGTGCGTTAGGTTTATCTCATTGAGCGCTTTCGAATGCCGCCTTGCGGGTCCCGCTGCAGTCATTGGTTCTGAAGATACCAGGGGGGGGGGCGGGGGCTACCCCCCCCAGTGAGTCATGTTACAGAATATACCCCAGTGACTGCCTGGTTAAAGGGAAATAATGACCTGTTGACTTTGTTAGCAACAATTTATTTGGCTACCGTTATGGTATTAAAATGATGTGATCTAAATTTAAGAATGAAATAAAATTATTCCCTAATTCAAAGTTGGAAGTTTGGGAAAATTAATGATCGGTATGTTCCCTCCACTATTGGAAAGCGACACACTTTTGTATCAATCTGTTCAACGTTGTTGAATGAGCACTTCGAAACAAATCGCCGACACTAAATAGGTCGTCGTCGACGTGCATCGATGAGCTTCTGATTAAATTACCAGTTTTTCAATGGGTGTTAATTGTAAATGATGGGCGGGTATATAATCACAACAAGCAGAACGCAAAATATATTTTCCACACCATTGCGTAAAAAAAGCAATACGGGAAAAGCCCGGAGTTTGATGGAAACCGAAAAGTACTTGGCAAGAACCGGTCGTTAGAAGTGTGGAACGCTTATCAAGATTAGCTTGAAATATCTCTCGGAAGGAATTTTTATATGCAACATGCGATGAATTTACATCATGTTTTGGCCTCGTCTGTCAATTTCATGTTCTATCTCCATTTATGTGGGAAAAGGTCATTATTTCCCTTTAACTAAATAATACTTTCGGCATTATGAGAGCTAGCTTATCACTTATTATTATAACTATTTCTCTCAAAGCAGTGCTAAAAAACATTCTAAATTATCTACGTTTGAAACTGGCGATCTCCTGGCTTTCCCGATTGGGTTCCTACAAGTCCACTTCTGAGACCGCAACTGGATTGCTGGGTAATAATGCTTCACCCCGCCCCTCTGTCGGCACACACGGTATCACGTGCTTTGAACTGCCGCCCGCACTCGGGTGGCATTACGCCGCGCTGGGGCATTACGCCGCGCTGGGGCATTACGCCGCGCTGGGGCATGCACTTTGAGATGCCCCGGTTCAGTCACAGATGACGCTACTGTCCACAGATGACGTTACTGTCCACAAATGACGTTACTGTCCACAGATGACGTTACTGCCCACATATGACGTTACTATCCCAGACACACCCCCTGCCCGTCGTCAGTGGCATGTGCGCAATAGGATGCAGTCGGCCACTGCGTCACAGTGACCCACTTACACCTCGGCACCTCGGCTTATACGTAAATTGTGCAGCAGTCTTTAAGTACACAAAGAGGTCTATGCCATTAACAAACTTTTTATGTCCGTGCAATGTACATATATATTATATACAGATACATGCGGTGACTGGCAGATTTAGTCGAGGGGATGTAGGCACACCCATGAGGTGGAGAGATGGTATACAGCTGTCTATCTGTTTTATCTGGACACACCCTCCACAGTGGAGCTCTGGCTTGGTTGTTTATAGCATATGACAAGCGAGAGAGTGAGGGGTGGGCGAGGGGCGAATGGAAGGTCAAAGACTGCACGAATATTTTGCGCAATCATTGTGAAGAACTGTCAAACAAAGTGTTCCTGTTACACGGCATGGCACATGTATCGGCTTAGTAACCGAGACAGTTTGAGAGGCTCTCTACTCTCTCACCCTCTCTTTCTCCTTCTCTTTCTTTTTCTTTTCCGCTTTGTCTTTGTCTTTGTCTTTGTCTTTGTCTTTGTCTTTGTCTTTGTCTTTGTCTGTCTTTGTCTTTGTCTTTGTCTTTGTCTTTGTCTTTGTCTTTGTCTTTGTCTTTGTCTTTGTCTTTGTTTTTGTCTTTGTCTTTGTCTTTGTCTTTGTCTTTGTCTTTGTCTTTGTCTTTGTCTTTGTCTTTGTCTTTGTCGTTGTCGCTGTCTTTGTCTTTGTCTTTGTCTTTGTCTTTGTCTTTGTCTTTGTCTGTATCTTTGTCTTTGTCGTTGTCGTTGTCTTTGTCTTTGTCTTTGTCTTTGTCTTTGTCTTTGTCTTTGTCTTTCTTTCTCTCGCAATCATTCTCTCTCTCTCTCTCTCTCTCTCTCTCTCTCTCTCTCTCTCTCTCTCTCTCTCTCTCTCTCTCTCTCTCTCTCTCCCCCCTCTCTTTCTCTTTGTCTCTCCTTCTAGCACTGTTTGCTCCTCCTTCTATCACTCTTGCATATCTGATTCATAATGCACATTGCATTGATCGGTTGTTATCGAAACTGGGCACTGACATCGTGGAACGTCCTCCATTCTTTATTTCCTCCTGAGTCACAATGCACAATACAATTTAAATATCCCCGTTCAACGTGAAAGCATTTGGTACCCTTAATCACAACCGTATTCATCACTATCCAATCTGCAACCGTTCAACACCCGTCTCTCTATTCCAATTGCGGAAATGATATTCCAACACATACTTTGTCCACAATAAGGCCACAGACGACTGACGACTTCACAATATTGATTGGATATGAGCACAACACATCATCAAACTAAGCACATCACCAGTGATCCTACAAGTGACAGAGCATATACTTCCAGACATTTACCTACCAACCAGCACACTGCATATGGTTAGATTTTCACGTTGCGTATCAGCTCGCACGTATTCTCGACTCAAATCAGGCGATTGGAGCAGCATCATTGGAGACCTACAGCGCAGACGCGCGACATCCAATCCATCCACGTCTGTAGGACCTCCATTCCTCTTTACTGCAGCACACAGGAAGTCTCTGCATTCTCTGCTCCGGCCGCGTCCTGCCGAGGTCTGCCGGGCAGACCTGTGGTCTGGTTACGCCGAGCTCCGGAAGGGAAGGCGGGATGCCACAGTAGAGGCTGACCCGGCAGGCGCGCCGCCTGCGGCGCCAGCTGACTCACGTTCAGCAGACCGGCCGGCAGGCTGGCGCGTGCCGGTTCCGCCGCAAACGCCGTCGCCGGCTGCGGCAGACGCATGCCCTGCGGCGCCGAGAACGACGGCGCCAAGTCGACCGGCGCGGCCGGGTAGCCTGCGCGTAACGCGGCGTCCGACTGCGCCAGATTCGGGTACACTGCCGTAGCGGCGCCACCCGCCGCCGAGTCGGTCAGACCAGCCCAGGACGGCCGCGGCGCCTGCTGCTTGTCGTCCGTCGTCCAGCCGAGCCGACCGCCCCCGGCGCTGGAAGGACGCACGCCGGTCGCTTGCCACGCACCGGAAGACGGCGGCGCCAGCTCCACCGGCAGCTCACGGGCCTTCTTTTTTCCCCGTCGCTTGCGTGGCTTGCCGGCTCCGGAGCGGCCCGCGGAGCGGTGTACCGGTACCGGTGGTGGTGGCGGCGGCGGAGGGTTTAGCTGTGGAGCCCGGGCGGCAGCGGCGGGGCGCTGCCCGCCGGGCGCCGCCAGCGCCTCTCGGCTGGTCTGCTGCGAGATGATCGCGTACTGCTCCAGCGCCTGTCGCTCCAGGTCCGAGAACCGCCGAGTCAGGCTGTCGGACGACTCGTACTGCTCGATGGCGAGGAACTCGAGCTCGTCGAAGCGGCGCGTGACGCTGTCGCGGCTCGAGCTCGACCTGACCGACTGCGGGTGGCCGGCCGCCGCCGCCAGGCTGCCCAGACTCTTGGTACGGCGGAGCGGCGGCGCGGCGGCCGCCGGCCGCTCGCGCGGCGTCGAGGCGGTCGCCGTCGGCGTCAGCGAGTCTGAGCGCGGACTGAGCTCGGTCGACGGCGGTCCACTGGAGCCGCCCACCTGTCCAATCCGCCACAGCTCCACCAGGTCTGTGGTGTTGCCGTCCGACACGCCCAGCAGGCGCAGAAAGTCCTCGAAAGTGGTGCGGCCGCAGCGCGCGGCGGCAGCGGCAGCGGCAGCAGCAGCGGCAGCGGCAGCGGCAGCGGCCGCGGCGGCAGAGGTGGCGGCATAGGTGGAGGTGGTGGCAATGCGTGGGCTGCCGACCGGCGGCTGGCGGCGGTCGGGCGCTCGCACTGGGCGCAGGCTGGTGTCGGAGCTGGAGTGGCGAATGCCCGCCCGTGCTCCGCCGCCGCTGCTGGTACCTCCGGTAGCTGCACTCCGTTGCCACGCCGCTCTGCCTGACTTGTTGTGCCTGACTGACTGGGAGGAACAGCCAGGCTGGACAGGGAACTTGGAGAAGGCGTGACACTGCTGCTGGTACTGAGACGAACTCATATCTTTACTCAGCGCAAACTGGGAGGCAGCGCTGCACTGAATCGGGAAATACTGCGAGCAAACAGCGGTCTTCTGCTTGGATAACTGCGACGAAGCCAAGAGTTTATGCTGCACGTGATGTGGAATGGGCCCCGTCTGCTGCAGTGCGTATTGCGACCCTGCGCTGAGCTGCTGCTGCGCGAGCGGCCAGCCGGCGTGGTACCAACCAAGCTGCTGTCGCTCGGTCGCCGCCGGCCACGCCGAGTTGACCTGCGCGGAGCCGCGTCCCCCGGCCACCTGTCCCTGCGCCGCCGTCGCCACCGTGACCGCGGTCAGCTTCACGGCCGCAGCGTCACTGGCCGGCGGCGGCGCGGCGGGCGCCGCCAGCAGCGTCTGACTGGTGTGCGTCGTCATCAGACTGTACCCGGCTGTCGGGTAGCCCAGCCCACTACCGGTCGTCCACGTCCCCGCTGTCCCCACCACCGCCGCCGGCCCCGCAGCTGACGTCTCGGCCGAGGTCTGCAGCCCTCTCCAGGAGGAGCGGTCCCGGCTCGGGCACGCTGCGTCCCTGTCCCACACCACCGCCGCCGGCCCCGCAGCTGACGTCTCGGCCGAGGTCTGCGGCCCTCTCCAGGAGGAGCGGTCCCGGCTCGGGCACGCTGCGTCCCTGTCCCACACCACTCGGCAGATGGGGGGCTCGGATACGGCCCTCTTGTGACCGGCGGTGACGCGGTGCGCGCCGTCGCTGCCGCCCGGCTCCGGCGGCGGCCAGAGCTGACGCAATTTGGGGCTCTGCAGCGCGGCGAGGAGCCGCAGCTCGGCGCCGGCAGCTCGCCTCAGCACCAGGCCGGAGATGCTCTGCAGCTCATTGGCTGTGACGGGCCGCAGCAGCTCGCCTGCGAATACAGCGGCTCCATCAGTCAGCGACGCAGCAGCAAGGGTTATATTAAAGACTCTCGACTTAGCAGGGTAATGATCACATAAGCCCCTGACGCGAAAGAGAATGTTTGGAAAACGCTTGATATTTTTGCCCTTCGTGCATCCAACCAGTTGTACAGACTGTTTTATGTAAATAGTTATAAACGAAGCCGTTTTAAAACGGCTAACATGCCTCACACTAATGTTATATATGATCGTCATTTATGAGGTCAATTATTACCAACTGAGTATCTTACGACAAAGGAGTGCATCGATATGTTAAAAGCGGCAATCAAAAGCTTAAAAGCTTTTACAAGTTTGTCTGTTCTTGCTACAAAAGCTGTGTCTTGTTAAAATGAGAAAAGACGCGCCTAACTATGCCGAATATTTTAAAGTGAAGGTCACATGTCAAATTTGTCCACCCCTGCAGCTCAGCTGGGAGAGCGCTGGACTTCTGACCTCACCCGGTAGTGGCAGCCCGGGTTCGAGTCGCTTCGGCGCTCGTTATTTACCCCCGACTGGAATGGCCTGCGGCCGGTGGCAGCGATCGCACCCAAGGTTAGGTGAGGTCAGAGGGCGGGGCAGACCGTATCCATGTATGTCGGGTACGTACAACTTTCGCTTCTAAATTCTGCCGGCTCCGGAGAATCGTGCTCGGATGGTAGGAATCAAGGCCCGCGCAACGAGCTCTGCTTAGCACAGGTTCTGACGTCGGAAATTACTCCATTCCAAAAGCTTCGGAACAAATTTATAATAACAAATAGGGTCAAGTGAAAGGTCGAAATCGGGAAAAAGTGACTACACATCAGTTGTGCTGAGCCTTGCAGTATCACCCAATGCCACCCAATACCAATATCTTATGTCATCGTCATTTGTGCGTGCCATTGACTATCAACACAGGGAACATTTCAATTGCGCGATTAGTTCAATGTTTGCTAAAGTGAACAGATATAATAGTTAACAAATATGCTGTAAAACGGCCATATTATCACTGTGTACGTATCACATAACCTATGTAGGTAATAGGTATATGATTTACATATGAGATCAACACCATACATGTGCATGCATTGAACGAACCGCAGATGTCGGGTCTGGCCGGTTTCTGTTTGCGACCTGCTCGTGGCTGGCCGTGTGTCGGTGTCTGCCGGTCGTGGATCCATCCAGCCCACGCGGCCGGGTCGCTTCGGCAGGGTTCCGAGCAGCACCCCCCGGCGCCCGAGGGCAGCCACCCAGCCGGACTGCTGGTGGTCACGATGGCAGCGGTACAGCGGTGGTTAGAGGCGTCACGATGGCAGCGGTATAGCGGCGGTTAGAGGCGTCACGACCAGAGGTATAGCGGCGGTTAGAGGCGTCACGATGGCAGCGGTATAGCGGCGGTTAGAGGCGTCACGACCAGAGGTATAGCGGCGGTTAGAGGCGTCACGACCAGAGGTATAGCGGCGGTTAGAGGCGTCACGACCAGAGGTATAGCGGCGGTTAGAGGCGTCACGACCAGAGGTATAGCGGCAGTTAGAGGCGTCACGATGGCAGCGGTATAGCGGCGGTTAGAGGCGTCACGATGGCAGCGGTATAGCGGCGGTTAGAGGCGTCACGACCAGAGGTATAGCGGCGGTTAGAGGCGTCACGATGACAGCGGTATAGCGGCGGTTAGAGGCGTCACGACCAGAGGTATAGCGGCGGTTAGAGGCGTCACGATGGCAGCGGTATAGCGGCGGTTAGAGGCGTCACGACAGCAGCGGTATAGCGGCGGTTAGAGGCGTCACGACAGCAGCGGTATAGCGGCGGTTAGAGGCGTCACGATGACAGCGGTATAGCGGCGGTTAGAGGCGTCACGATGGCAGCGGTATAGCGGCGGTTAGAGGCGTCACGACAGCAGCGGTATAGCGGCGGTTAGAGGCGTCACGACAGCAGCGGTATAGCGGCGGTTAGAGGCGTCACGACAGCAGCGGTATAGCGGCGGTTAGAGGCGTCACGACAGCAGCGGTATAGCGGCGGTTAGAGGCGTCACGACAGCAGCGGTATAGCGGCGGTTAGAGGCGTCACGATGGCAGCGGTATAGCGGCGGTTAGAGGCGTCACGACAGCAGAGGTATAGCGGCGGTTAGAGGCGTCACGACAGCAGCGGTATAGC
>JAXIVJ010017536.1:0-25802 GCA_036785665.1 Chirona hameri
TCCCTCTCTCCCGGCTACCATTACCGTGATATGGCCGCCGTATCGAGCCTGTATCGACGGGATCGTCTCCCAGGAACACGCTGTGATCCATCTCAGACTGACCGAGCCACGGAAACGACATCAATTATGGCGACTTAATGACCTCTTATTATTCACTAATGCATTCTGGTGGTGCTCTGATTGGCGTGTTTATTCAGCCATTTCCAAATTTGAGCGGGCCGCTCCTCGGCGACTGTGCCGGGCGCGTGGCGCGACAGACTGGACTCTTATCAGACGCTCTCCATCGGCACAAGGCCACAGACGGTGGACAAACCGACAGGTGCCTGGGACGGTGGACAAACCGACAGGTGCCTGGCGCCAAACTGGGTGGCTACATATATCACGACGTAATTCTGTCAAAACTGCAGCTTACATGAAAAGTTTCTTGCAGCTAGTTTTTCCCTAATATTATCCCAACCTGCATTGGAGAAGTTAATATTTTTCGATGTGCGATTCGTAATTCGTTTTTATCTTTAAATGGGGTAATAAGCGTTAAATTAATTAGTACAGTACTTTGTACAATGGTATACTCTGTCCATCAACTGTTTGGCTTAACTTGTTCCCGTAAAATATTTTACTCGATACTTGTCATGAGATCGACAAAGAAAAACAACCGTCAGCGAACATACCAGTCGGATGCCGTTGCCATAAGCTCTGTAGCAGCCAGTCTGTCAGTCTGTCAGTCTGTCAGTCTGTCAGTCTGTCAGTCTGTCAGTCTGTCAGTCTGTCAGTCTGTCAGTCTGTCAGGCAGTGCTGCCTGAGAAACACGCTCCAATGATCCGATATCAGACCGGCCGGGAATCGCCCCAGTGCACTAATATCGGTCACGCTCCGATTCTCCGCCACCGTTCCGGGCATTACGACATGTTAACGAGGGCTCGGCGAATGGGTCTCCTCGGATTTACAGCTCGGCTCGCCTGCCAGCTCTCCGGGCAGCGGTGACGGCCATGGCGCTGCCGGGCCGGCCACATTTTACCATGATGATATAATTGGTGCACTGATTCGGCCCGATTAATTCGCCTGGCGGTGCGGCGCGCGTTTTTGTGTCGGTGGCTGATTTAGTGGGGTGTTAAGGCGGCGGGGAAGGGGGGGGGGGGGGCACGGTGGCTCGGCGACCGGTGTATACAGCCCTGATACAGTCACCTGAGACCAGCCCGGTCCGGCCGACCTGTCGTCTGGCCGGAGATGATTCAGTTTATGGTTTAATGACGAATCCATCAGCCGGCGGCGGCAGCTCCGGACTCTGAGAATTACACTGGTGCCGGTGCTGGTGCTGGTGCGGTGCTGGTGATGGTGCTGGTGCGGTGCTGGTGCTGGTGCTGGTGCTGGTGCTGGTGCTGGTGCTGGTGCTGGTGCTGGTGCTGGTGCTGGTGCTGGTGCTGATCTTCTCGATCGGTTATCGCTGACGTCACATGGCTGCCACATCTGATCGCTGCTCCCTCAACCCGTGCCCCGCTGGGGGGGGGGGGGGGATCTGCCCCCTCCTCCCGGATTTTCTCAATAGCTTGACAACTATGCTAGATATCAACGTGAAACTTGCAGTACTTTATGCTACATCAATTCTACGTTTTCTCACTAAATTTCACTCCAATTGATGTAGTGCTTTGGGAGATAATGACGTTTAAATGACGTCATGTCATGCCATTTATGGTGGAAAAACGATAAATGTTTTACAAAATCGTAGACAATAGAGTTGTGATCCAAATTGCAAATACAAAACGTCAAAAGAAAGGAAATTACATTTTCTTCCAAATGGCTATCTTGGATTGTCCACACTTTGGGTTTTTACTCCCCAAATAAAAAATCAAATAAAAAAATCCACAATTTGTTTTAAAAAGATATACAAAAACGGAAGACATTAGAGAACCAAGTATGGACGATGCTGAAATCAAATTTCAAAGCAATATCTTTATTTTTGACTGACTTATGGCTCCCAAGTATAAGTAACTCATGACGTCATTTTTTAAGCTACGTTTTTTGGCTTTTAGAGACCAGATACAGACAAATACATGCCACCGCTGTATTTCGGAGACAAAGCCGGTCTAGAAACATGCCGTTTGTATTTATATTAATCAATTAAAAAGTTTGTCCTTATTGTGACCTGACCTTGACCTGATGGCCATTATATGGGGTCAGGCTGTAAAAATTGTTGCTACTATCGAATTATACGTGTACAATAACCCATACAACATGTGTCGCATGGCTTTCGTAGACCTGTGACCTTTTGTGACCTGACCTTGACCTTTGCATGCAATTTCACTCTTGCTTATGCGGGAGATGCATTATACCTTTGAGAGCATTTTGTGCGATAATAGTCGCAATCTAAGGCCCAAAAGTATGGAAAGTATAGCCCAAAAACCCAAATACCTCAATTTGGACATTTTACCTGACCGTGGCCTGACGCGTGACTTTATTTATAAAATTTCGGGTACGCTTTAGATGCGTCTCATTGAGAGTTTTCAATTGCCGCCTTGCGCGTCTCACTGCGGTTATTGGTTCGGAATATAAGGAGGGGGCAGGATTAGCCCCCCCCCCCCCCAGCGCCCCGTGTTCGGCTGTAGACCCCAGCGGGGCGCGGGTTAAGGCAGGGCTCCATTTTGCCCTCCCGGTTACGACTAACGCTTACGCCACATCCTCAGGCATGCCGTAAAAACTGCGACACCTCACTGTTCTTCCGGTGCAATATGTTGCACAATGCGCATGCCATCAGAATGATAGGTGCAAGTGGATGTGACTTGTGGAATAGAATAGCTTAGGCATTATTGAAGGCCATTCCCAGTGCCATCAGTGCAATAAGGCCGACAGGTGACAACGACAGAAGATCTCGACATAAAACATCCATCCATTGAGCACGTGAAACAAACATAAATTTCACAGATATGCGGTTATAAAACGACACATCAAGTCTCTCTCACACACGTGCACCTTCGCTTACCAAACCGAGAACAAGTTTATATCTAACTGGGCCGCATGACTATAATCTCTCCTGTGGCAATTTTCAGCTGTTTTAGCTTCAGTGTACCGACCCTCCTGGCCAGCAGTTGGACCGGCCCCCAGCACACCGGGACCGGCCGTGGTGGGCAGCGGACCGGGCCGGGCAGCGGGTCGGGCCGGACTGCCCCCGTCCTGTTGATCAGATCACCGGGCGGTAAGCGGTGGCGGGCAAACAGAATCATTACCGTGCCGTCATCCAGCCCGTGTTAGCTGCGCGTGATCACCAGCACCAGCGATCGGCACCAGCTCGTGTTAGCTGCGCGTGATCACCAGCACCAGCGATCGGCACCAGCCCGTGTTAGCTGCGCGTGCTCACCAGCACCAGCGATCGGCACCAGCCCGTGTTAGCTGCGCGTGCTCACCAGCACCAGCGATCGGCACCAGCCCGTGTTAGCTGCGCGTGATCACCAGCACCAGCGATCGGCACCAGCCCGTGTTAGCTGCGCGTGATCACCAGCACCAGCGATCGGCACCAGCCCAGCTCGTGTTAGCTGCGCGTGATCACCAGCACCAGCGATCAGCACCAGCCCAGCCCGTGTTAGCTGCGCGTGATCACCAGCACCAGCGATCGGCACCAGCCCGTGTTAGCTGCGCGTGATCACCAGCACCATCGATCGGCACCAGCCCGTGTTAGCTGCGCGTGATCACCAGCACCAGCGATCGGCACCAGCCCGTGTTAGCTGCGCGTGATCACCAGCACCAGCGATCGGCACCAGCCCGTGTTAGCTGCGCGTGATCACCAGCACCAGCGATCGGCACCAGCCCGTGTTAGCTGCGCGTGATCACCAGCACCAGCGATCGGCACCAACCCGTGTTAGCTGCGCGTGCTCACCAGCACCAGCGATCGGCACCAGCCCGTGTTAGCTGCGCGTGATCACTAGCACCAGCGATCGGCACCAGCCCGTGTTAGCTGCGCGTGATCACCAGCACCAGCGATCGGCACCAGCCCGTGTTAGCTGCGCGTGATCACCAGCACCAGCGATCGGCACCAACCCGTGTTAGCTGCGCGTGCTCACCAGCACCAGCGATCGGCACCAGCCCGTGTTAGCTGCGCGTGATCACCAGCACCAGCGATCGGCACCAGCCCAGCTCGTGTTAGCTGCGCGTGATCACCAGCACCAGCGATCAGCACCAGCCAGCCGTGTTAGCTGCGCGTGATCACCAGCACCAGCGATCGGCACCAGCCCGTGTTAGCTGCGCGTGATCACCAGCACCAGCGATCGGCACCAGCCCAGCCCGTGTTAGCTGCGCGTGATCACAGCACCAGCGATCGGCACCAGCCCAGCCCGTGTTAGCTGCGCGTGATCACCAGCACCAGCGATCGGCACCAGCCCGTGTTAGCTGCGCGTGATCACCAGCACCAGCGATCGGCACCAGCCCGTGTTAGCTGCGCGTGATCACCAGCACCAGCGATCGGCACCAGCCCGTGTTAGCTGCGCGTGATCACCAGCACCAGCGATCGGCACCAGCCCGTGTTAGCACTGCTGACACACAGCACACAGCAAACAGCAGACAGTACACAGCACACAGCAGACAGTGCTCACTATTGACTATACAGCACGCATCACGCATCATTATAGCAAAGACCGAGGACATATTTTGTTGTTCATTTGACATTACCGAACATCAATTTATGGAGTATGTTTTTGGCTTATGAGAAGCTTTCAGTCATGTGAGTCGTCATCTATAAGTATGTAAATCGTAAGCTGAGCTGACGACTCAGCTCCGGCACATCACCTTCTGCTGAGTACGGTCACAGGTGAAGGCGGCACCGCACGCCATATTACTGACCCAGCGATGGAGGTCAGGTGAATCTGGAGCAGCAAGATCTGGTCCTTCTGGTAAAGGTGCTGGGGGGGTAAAGTGTGGGAAGAGGGAACACCCAGTGCTGCTCCCCAGTCCAGTGTATCCGCGCGGCGGCGGCGGCGGCTCGGTGTGGGCAGTGTCCGGTCGTGTGGTCCGGTGTGGACGCCTCCTCTCCCAGCCCGCCCCGCCCGGCCCCGGCAGCCCCGGAGGCCCCGGCGGCTCGGCGCCACCTGTCACTCGGCCGGACCCAGGTACATGACAAATGGTGGGCCCGCGTGGCCGGCGCGTGGCTGTCCGATCCCATTAGAGCCGATCGCACGGCGTCCATGTCCAGCTGTAATGATGGCAACTATCGCGTGCTGGGCTGAGTGAGTTGGTTTAGTTTGTATTGTGATGTTTTATGATGAGCCAGTCAAGCTTGCTCCAATGATTAATTTGCATTTATGCTTTGTAAGGATACACACTACAGGTATCCAGAAATATTCAATGCAATTTTAGTTTTGGTACATTTAATATATAAATATAGATAGGGTGCAGGCAGCCGCAAAAAAATGAAATTAAAAATGTCTTCTTTCGCCATAGCAGGCTTCGCTATGCATGACTTGTCGAAAGATACCAATCGCTGAGCTAAGACCAGCGAACTTGGAAAAAGTTAACCCACAGAAGAAATAACTCTCCTTCGTATCGTGCTAGATAGACAAATTCTAGTCACGCTTTCAGCCCACGGCGCTGAAAAGGACACAGTGGGGATGGAACGAGGAGACGACACGCGACCAGCTCCAGACCAGACCGGGACACGAGACCAGCTCCAGACCAGACCAGGACACGAGACCAGCTCCAGACCAGACCGGGACACGATACCAGCTCCAGACCAGACCGGGACACGAGACCAGCTCCAGACCAGACCAGGACACGAGACCAGCTCCAGACCAGACCGGGAAGACATCTCAGCTCCAGACCAGCTCCAGACCAGACCGGGACAAGAGACCAGCTCCAGACCAGACCGGGAAGACATCTCAGCTCCAGACCAGCTCCAGACCAGACCGGGACACGAGACCAGCTCCAGACCAGACCGGGACACGAGACCAGCTCCAGACCAGACCGGGACACGAGACCAGCTCCAGACCAGATCAGGACACGAGACCAGCTCCAGACCAGACCAGGACACGAGACCAGCTCCAGACCAGACCAGGACACGAGACCAGCTCCAGACCAGACCAGGACACGAGACCAGCTCCAGACCAGACCGGGAAGACATCTCAGCTCCAGACCAGCTCCAGACCAGACCGGGACACGAGACCAGCTCCAGACCAGACCGGGACACGAGACCAGCTCCAGACCAGACCGGGAAGACCTGGGATGACGTCTCTCTCTCCGTCTCCTCTCTGTGTGCCGGCCGGCCGTCTGACCAGCCGCGGCGGCGCCCGACGGAACGCATGTCGGCGCCACGGCCGCTCCGCTCCCGTCACATTACCGTTATTAATTGCCGCATTAGTAATATTCTGGTAAAATGTCGCCTGATTAATGGCGGCCGGCTAATCGACGGTCGACAGGTGTTTGTTTCCTCAGCCGGCGGTCGGCAGCGTGCGCCCGCTCTCTGCCGGCCGGGGGCGATTTATGGAGCATAAATACACGGGCACGATGGCGGACCGTCCGTCCAGTGTCCAGTGTCCAGTGTCCAGTGTCCAGTGTCCAGTGTCCAGTGTCCAGTGTCCAGTGTCCAGTGTCCAGTGTCCAGTGTCCAGTGTCCAGTGTCCGTGTCCAGTGTCCAGTGTCCAGTGTCCAGTGTCCAGTGTCCAGTGTCCAGTGTCCAGTGTCCAGTGTCCAGTATCCAGTATCCAGTGTCCAGTGTCCAGTGTCCAGTGTCCAGTGTCCAGTGTCCAGTGTCCAGTGTCCAGTGTCCAGTGTCCAGTGTCCAGTGCCTGTGCCTGTGCGTAGCATGTTCTAGTTCTTCAATAATTGTCCAAGTGTAATGACATATTGCTGGCATATTTGCACGTAACTACTCATTACCCCATAGAGGTGCACTCAGGCAGTGTTCAGCCACTCCACGACTTCAAGTGTCGCCAACAGGGCAGCATGACTGTCGCAGTGTCACCCCGGTGTCCACCATCGCCAGCTCCCCCTCGTGCGGCTGTTCCCGTGCCCGACAGGTGACCGCCGTCAGGTGACCGCCGTCAGGTGACCGCCGTCAGGTGACCGCCGTCAGGTGACCGCCTTCAGGTGACCGCCTTCAGGTGACCGCCGTCAGGTGACCGCCGTCAGGTGACCGCCGGTCCCCGGCATCATCGCTGCCATAATAGGTGTGCCACAGGACAATGGCGGCCCGTGACGTCCCCGTGATGGACGAGGTGACCCGTCGGGCGGCGGTACAGCGGCGGCGGCCGGCCGACACGACAGCACCGGGACCTCCGCCAGCTGCCGGCCGTGCGGCTATCTCAGTCGATATCGGGGGATCTGCCACCAGAGCCGGTACCCGACAGGACCGGGACCTCCGCCAGCTGCCGGCCGTGCGGCCATCTCAGTCGATATCGGGGGATATGCCACCAGAGCCGGTACCCGACAGGACCGGGACTTCCGCCAGCTGCCGGCCGTGCGACTATCTCAGTCGATATCGGGGATATGCCACCACAGCCGGTACCCGACAGGACCGGGACCTCCGCCAGCTGCCGGCCGTGCGGCTATCTCAGTCGATATCGGGGGATCTGCCACCAGAGCCGGTACTCGACAGCACCGGGACCTCCGCCAGCTGCCGGCCGTGGGGCTATCTCAGTCGATATCGGGGGATCTGCCACCAGAGCCGGTACCCGACAGGACCGGGACCTCCGCAGCTGCCGGCCGGCCGTGCGGCTATCTCAGTCGATATCGGGGGATCTGCCACCACAGCCGGTACCCGACAGGACCGGGACCTCCGCCAGCTGCCGGCCGTGCGGCTATCTCAGTCGATACCGGGGGATATGCCACCAAAGCCGGTACCGCCAGGACCGGGACCTCCGCCAGCTGCCGGCCGTGCGGCTATCTCAGTCGATACCGGGGGATATGCCACCAGAGCTGGTACCCGACAGGACCGGGACCTCCGCCAGCTGCCGGCCGTGCGGCTATCTCAGTCGATATCGGGGGATCTGCCACCACAGCCGGTACCCGACAGGACCGGGACCTCCGCCAGCTGCCGGCCGTGCGGCTATCTCAGTCGATACCGGGGGATATGCCACCAGAGCCGGTACCGCCAGGACCGGGACCTCCGCAGCTGCCGGCCGTGCGGCTATCTCAGTCGATATCGGGGGATCTGCCACCAGAGCCGGTACCCGACAGGACCGGGACCTCCGCAGCTGCCGGCCGGCCGTGCGGCTATCTCAGTCGATATCGGGGGATCTGCCACCACAGCCGGTACCCGACAGGACCGGGACCTCCGCCAGCTGCCGGCCGTGCGGCTATCTCAGTCGATACCGGGGGATATGCCACCAGAGCCGGTACCCGCCAGGACCGGGACCTCCGCAGCTGCCGGCCGTGCGGCTATCTCAGTCGATACCGGGGGATATGCCACCAGAGCCGGTACCCGCCAGGACCGGGACCTCCGCAGCTGCCGGCCGTGCGGCTATCTCAGTCGATACCGGGGGATATGCCACCAGAGCCGGTACCCGACAGGACCGGGACCTCCGCCAGCTGCCGGCCGTGCGGCTATCTCAGTCGATACCGGGGGATATGCCACCAGAGCCGGTACCCGACAGGACCGGGACCTCCGCCAGCTGCCGGCCGTGCGGCTATCTCAGTCGATATCGGGGGATATGCCACCAGAGCCGGTACCGCCAGGACCGGGACCTCCGCCAGTTGCCGGCCGTGCGGCTATCTCAGTCGATACCGGGGGATCTGCCACCAGAGCCTGTACCGCCAGCACCGGGACCTCCGCCAGCTGCCGGCCGTGCGGCTATCTCAGTCGATACCGGGGGATATGCCACCAGAGCCGGTACCCGACAGGACCGGGACCTCCGCCAGCTGCCGGCCGGCCGTGCGGCTATCTCAGTCGATACCGGGGGATCTGCCACCAGAGCCGGTACCGCCAGGACCGGGACCTCCGCCAGCTGCCGGCCGTGCGGCTATCTCAGTCGATACCGGGGGATATGCCACCAGAGCCGGTACCGCCAGGACCGGGACCTCCGCCAGCTGCCGGCCGTGCGGCTATCTCAGTCGATACCGGGGGATATGCCACCAGAGCCGGTACCGCCAGCACCGGGACCTCCGCAGCTGCCGGCCGTGCGGCTATCTCAGTCGATACCGGGGGATCTGCCACCAGAGCCGGTACCGCCAGGACCGGGACCTCCGCCAGCTGCCGGCCGTGCGGCTATCTCAGTCGATATCGGGGGATATGCCACCAGAGCCGGTACCGCCAGGACCGGGACCTCCGCCAGCTGCCGGCCGTGCGGCTATCTCCGTCGATACCGGGGGATATGCCACCAGAGCCGGTACCGCCAGGACCGGGACCTCCGCAGCTGCCGGCCGTGCGGCTATCTCAGTCGATACCGGGGGATATGCCACCACAGCCGGTACCCGACAGGACCGGGACCTCCGCCAGCTGCCGGCCGTGCGGCTATCTCAGTCGATATCGGGGGATATGCCACCAGAGCCGGTACCGACAGGACCGGGACCTCCGCCAGCTGCCGGCCGTGCGGCTATCTCAGTCGATACCGGGGGATCTGCCACCAGAGCCGGTACCGCCAGGACCGGGACCTCCGCCAGCTGCCGGCCGTGCGACTATCTCAGTCGATATCGGGGGATATGCCACCAGAGCCGGTACCCGACAGGACCGGGACCTCCGCCAGCTGCCGGCCGTGCGGCTATCTCAGTCGATACCGGGGGATATGCCACCACAGCCGGTACCGCCAGGACCGGGACCTCCGCCAGCTGCCGGCCGTGCGGCTATCTCAGTCGATACCGGGGGATATGCCACCAAAGCCGGTACCCGACAGGACCGGGACCTCCGCCAGCTGCCGGCCGTGCGGCTATCTCAGTCGATATCGGGGGATCTGCCACCAGAGCCGGTACCGCCAGGACCCGACTGAAGACGGCCGCAGCTTTGTTCGGCGAAGGTTTAGTCAGTGGCTTGCAGCTTCCGGAAATGCCGGCTATAGCGCAGATAACTCGGAATGCATATTCGGACGTAAGAGTTAACCTGTCGAGGGAAGTTGGTGGTGTGGCTGTTTGGAGTCGGACAGGGCAGGGGCGGTGTGACGGCTCCGGCTGTGTCCCTCCTGGTCATCTATCACGGCTCCGTACCCGTCCGATGATACGTGTCGGGCCGGTGTCAGTCCTGCCCGGGACGACACCACTGGGTGGTCAGGATGTCCTGAGAGGGCACAGACGGACCCCCCGCCCCCGCCCCCGCCCCCGCCCCCGCCCCCGCCCCCGCCCTGACGTCAGGCATGCCGGAAAGCCAGGGTGGCCCGCGCTCCGCCACCGGATCGATCTCAGTGACACGCTGACAGCCGCTAAAAGCACTCCGGACACGTTCAAAACAACAGTCGGATGTCGGGAGATTGGCGCGTAAACTGGGTTATCGCGGGAGATGCTGTGTGGAAAAGGTGCTGTCTCCGGTTGTCCAGTCATTAAATGGCCGAACATACCACATGCAGGAAGTTCACCGATTTTGCAGAGATGTTATTGCATGTTTACACTGAATTAATGTGGCAACACTCGGAAAACTCCGAATCGCAAAACTCCGTGTAATATTATATGGAAAGACATAAATAAATGTATGGTGTTTGTCAGACGTACTTTCCAATAACCACCGTCATCCCACTGAACTGATAATTTTTCAAATTAGTATCATCCTGGAATTAAATAATTATTTAACTCTACGCACATATGGGTAATCATTAGGTGTTCCTGCTTTTTACTCAGTTTTGTATGTAGGTATTCGTTTTTGCTATCAAAGAATGATCGTGACAGTGGTCCAATATTGTGCATTTTAATGCATAAATCTAAATATAATCGTGTCGAAATGAATACAAGTAGTAATAATAGGGACTAAGCATAGGCGTAACCACCTTCTGAAAGTAGGTGGGAACGGAAGCACTTTTAAGTCAATTCTTTCCATGCAGCGCCCATAGGCGTAATGTTAAAATCCGAAAATGTTACTGGGGACTGATCCCCAGTGACCCCAGTGGTGGTCATAGGCGTACACAAGGGGGGAGGGGGCAAACGGGGAAATTCTCCCTGGATGTCTGTACGTGCCCCCTTTGGTCGAAAAAATGAATGATTTTTTTTTTGTAGAGAAAAATGGTGAAAATATACCCTTTTAAAAATATTGTGGGCCAAATCCGGTGAGTTTTGTTTTTGGTGGGGGTACCTTATGCCCCCCCCCCCGAACAAAAATTTCCCCCTCCTGGAGTGAATCCTTGGTACGCTACTGGTGGTGGTTACGCGCCTGGGTCATAAGGTCTTATTAATATCAATCGACAATGATAAAAGCCCCTTATGTATGTACAACATTGTGCGCTGTACACTATACATGCGCCACTGGAATATAAGAAGATTAAATCGATCGATTCGATCGAATCGATTAACACCGGATTGTAATCGGTCTTAAATCGTTCTTGAATTGCTCTTCATAAATTAAGAGCAGTACATTGCTGTTAAAACGGAATGTTCCTAGTTACTGACTCATTATTTTATCGAACTTCGTTTCCTCGAATCTAAACCCGTGTCCATACAATTTGTTTTCATACCCATTTTATATCAGGAAGATATTGTTTTTAGTTGTGAAGTTTTGTGGACCAAGTATGTACATGCAGAATGACGCATTGTGCCGTACGTAGTGGAGGAGGACGTGATCACCTTCATTCTATCAACAACGACTATCCGACTGAGCATGTCCCTACTGCATTGGTTACACGATTTACAACATAAATCAATTATGTAATTAATGCATGCTTCCTCTTGAGTGCACGTGATTGCATGTTTATTTCAGTAAAATAATAACATTAGCTCATTGCGACTTCCGTCTGTGCATTTTGCGCAGCATGTCTTGGCCTTCAAGTTCAAGGCGCAGCTGTATTGGTTTTGTCAGCGTGTTATTATTGGCCAGAGGAGGCACATGAGCTTCTGTCTTCTGGTTTACTTTGTGTGACAGGAAACACTCACATGAAGGTTGGCAGTCAATTTGCTGGGTGATTGGTGGGGGACCGTCGTCACAGCAATGATTGCTGGCTTATATTTCTGTCACGAGGCCAGTTAGGTCACGATGGCACAGTCGACAGGCACCTGCTACTTTGTTATCATGTGATTCTCATGTCACTGTCACTGAGACTCAACTCTTTAACTCTTTATAGATGCTGAGCCTAATGCATCCGAGATATTGCTGATCTTTGCGAAGAATTTAGTGCGAACCGGTTCAACGCTCACTCTCGTTTGGCCTTACTCGCTTTTTCTTCCAAAGCGTTCCTGATTCCTGGTAATAGAGTTACACGTGCTTTTTATTCAGCGAATGAGAGGCACTGTTAAGGAAGCTCTCGTTTTAAGGCATACCAATGGATTGTACTAAGTTATCTATTCAAGAGTTCAATGCACGTACTGTGGGGCTTCTGAATGTCCTCTTTATTCTCGTGGAGTTTTTTCTTCTTCTCGGGGCCGCTCCGCTCCGACGCCGTGGTATAAATTCCTGGACCGGGCCCTCACCACATCAGAGCGGCGTCTCTGGTCAGCTGCCGTATATACCACAGCTGAGGTCCGGACGGCAGCGTGTGGCGGCGTGCCTGACGCGCCCTCGGCCCACAATAGCTGCCCTGTGTCGACCAGGCAGGGCCGGGCAGGGCCGGGCAGGGCCGGACTGCCAGGAGCAGAGCTGGTCATTAGGCCGGCATTCCAGCGGGCCCGGTATGCCACGCCACCGCCACCGCCAGCCTCCGCAGCTCTCTCTCACACTCACACACACACACACATACACACACACACACACACACACACACACACACACACACACAGACACACACACACACACACACACACACACACACTCACACACACACACACACACACATACATACATACATACACACACACACACACACACACACACACACACACACACACACACACATATACATACACACACACACACACACACACACACACACACACACACACACATACACACACACACACCTACACACACACATATACACACACACACACACACACACACACACCTACACACACACACAAACACACACACACACACACACACACACACACACACACACACACACACACACACACACACACACACACACACACACACACACACACACACACACACACACACACACACACACACACACACACACACACACACACACACACACACACACACACACACACACACACACACACACACACACACACACACACACACACACACACACACACACACACACACACACACACACACACACACACACACACACACACACACACACACACACACACACACACACACACACACACACACACACACACACACACACACACACACACGGCTTCTACCGCCGCGGCCGCCCAACACGGCGGAGATTAACTCGATTATGATTATAGCCAGATGCCATTCCAAGCGACCGTAAACCACGGAATGCCGGCTGCCGGCCGCCGATGGCTGCTCCCGATCACCGAATGACCGGAGAGGCGGCGCCAGAGGGCAGAAGGCTGCTCCCCCGATCACCGAATGACCGGAGAGGCGGCGCCAGAGAGCAGAAGGCTGCTCCCCCGATCACCGAATGACCGGAGAGGCGGCGCCAGAGGGCAGAAGGCTGCTCCCGATCACCGAATGACCGGAGGGGCGGCGCCAGAGGGCAGAAGGCTGCTCCCGATCACCGAATGACTGGATAGGCGGCGCCAGAGGGCAGAAGGCTGCTCCCGATCACCGAATGACCGGAGAGGCGGCGCCAGAGGGCAGAAGGCTGCTCCCGATCACCGAATGACTGGATAGGCGGCGCCAGAGGGCAGAAGGCTGCTCCCGATCACCGAATGACCGGAGAGGTGGCGCCAGAGGGCAAAAGGCTGCTCCCGATCACTGAATGACTGGAGAGGCGGCGCAAGAGGGCAGAATGATGTTCCCGATCACCGAATGACTGGAGAGGCGGCGCCAGAGAGCAGAAGGCTGCTCCCGATCACCGAATGACCGGAGAGGCGGCGCCCACGGGCAGTAGGCTGCTGTGGATCACCAGATGAGCGGAGCGGAGCCCGCGGGCTGCCGTGGGTCGGCGGAGGACTGGGTCGGTGCCCGCGGGCGGCAGAAAACGGCTTCTGATCAAGACTAAGCCGGAAGATTGCACCCGACCTGCCTCCAGTTACAAGTTGCCTGTAATACTGCTCGCTTTATGTTCGGTACGCTCATAACAAATCGTTGAAAGAAAGGAAGGAGCCGAGAAACAGAACATATCGGTTTCAGACTTTAAATATTACTTCAGAAGAGATATTTGTGCATGTGTTTCGCTATAGGTTAATTGTTGTGTGCCCCAATCCGATAGTGCACGGTAAGAGGAAGCAGGACAGGGTGGAAGACGGACAGATGATTGGTTCCCTTCAATAACCAGTTCAACTGACGTCTGCATTGAGTGCCTCCCGCGGAGCACCATTTGCAGTGTACCTACTAGTGGTGCCAGTTTCAGAAAATATTTGTCCAATGTCCGACCGATGTCCAAGACCATGGTCAGCTGTCCGTCCGAAACTGTCCGAAAATCATTGTTTGTCCGAAATTTGTCCGAAAGCAAAAAAAGTGTTTGATATGAAAATGAATTACATGTGGACACTTTCTTTTTAATAAAAAGTAACTAAGTGATTTTCGCGACAAGTCATCCTTTGGCATTGGATGTCCGAAAATGTCCAAAGAAATATGCTTATGTCCGTCCGAAGACCGAATCGGTCTTCGGACAATTCGGAATTCCGAAAATGATTGTACCGATTGGCACCACTAGTACCTACCGCCTCGCGTTATACCCTGCAGTACCCTGAGCTGGAACGGTGTCGGCCGAGCCGGGGATCTGACAGAGACGCGTCTGACAGCGGTGTTAGGACCTCAGCCGCCGTCGCCGCCGCCCCGGGCCGGGCCGCCAGCTTTGTTTGCCAAAAAGCGGGATCCGTAACACTGATGGTTCTATCTGGCGATAGACGCCAGCTAAAACGCCGGTCGGCCACGCATAAACACGATCATTACGGGGCGGCGCTGGGCGGCGCGGCGATGGCGGCGGCGATAGTACGCTCCGGCGCGAACACGGCGCAGCTGCCGCGCCGCCGCCGCCGCCCGCTGCGCCATTATTGCCGTGTTTGTTCTCAGCCGTGTCCCGCTGGGCTCGGCCGCCATTATACAGCCCTCACCTCTGGGCGGGTACGAAACTGCGCAGTATATCAATTACAGGTGAAGCGGCCCGCCCAACCGTTCAATCAACGCCAACAAATATCAGGCACAAATTGGGTCATCTTCATAAACAAAAACATCTGGAGCTTCCAGAGCTAACATTTGGAAATTAGTTTTTTCCTCATCACCAAAAAGGCAATGTTTAACTCAATATGTATGGCACCGGTTTTAATTTACGTCTCATTGGTATTTCAAATGACACTTTTCAATACAGTCAGCCCATATAGGTGGGCTCTGGCGATCTGGATGAGGACCCCTGGAAAGCAATTATGAGCTGTGCAAGAACCAGCCATGTGAGAAATTCTGCCCTTCTTTTAATCTTGTTATATGAAGCTATAATGTACCGTCTCCACGAGGGACTTTTTCGTCTAGAAGGCAACAAACGCTGATCCCCGTATAGACGACGATACCGCCATCTTATTGAGGCGAAATACTTGAATGCACTTCAATGGTACGGATTGTTTTTTATGCTGAATAAGCTGAAACATTATAAAACTTCATGACAAATGCTGGAAACTTATACAAAACATACTAAAAAAAGCGGAAACATTAGTCGTGGAGACAGGCCCGCGCCCCACTGGGGTCTCCAGCCGAAAGCGCCCCGCTGGGGTCTCCAGCCGAACGTGCCTCGCTGGGGTCTCCAACCGAACGCGCCCCGCTGGGGTCTCCAGCCGAACGCGCCCCGCTGGGGTCTCCAACCGAACGCGCCCCGCTGGGGTCTCCAACCGAACGCGCCCCGCTGGGGTCTCCAGACAAACGCGCCCCGCTGGGGTCTCCAGCCGAACGCGCCCCGCTGGGGTCTCCAGACGAACGCGCCCCGCTGGGGTCTCCAGCCGAACGCGCCCCGCTGGGGTCTCCAACCGAACGCGCCCCGCTGGGGTCTCCAGCCGAACGCGCCCTGCTGGGTGGGGGCAGATTCTGCCCCCTCGTTATCTTTCTAACCAATAACCGCAGCGAGACGCACAAGGCGGTAATACAAAGCTCTCAATGAGATGCATCTAAAGTTTACGCGATATTTTCAAAATAAGGTCATATGTCAGGTTACGGTCAGGTCAAATGTCAAAATTGAGGTATTTGTTTTTTTTGGACCATACTTTCCATCCAAAGCCTTAGATTGCGACTATTATCGCGCACAAAGTGCTCTCAAAGGTATAATGCATCTCCCGCATAAGCAGTAGTGAAATTGTAGGCGAAGGTCAGGTCACAAAAGGTCACAGGTCTACGAAAGCCATGCGACACATGGTGTTTGGATTATTTTAACGTAGAATTCGATGGTAGCAGCCATTTTCACAACCTGACCCCATATAATGGCCCTCAGGTCAAGGTCAGGTAAAAAGGGTCAACATATTAAATTGATTAATCTAAATACAAAAGATATGTTATTTTAGACCAGCTTTGTCTCAGAAATACCGCGGTGGCATTTATTTGTCTGTATCTGGTCAGTAAAAGCCAACAAAGGTAATTAAAAAAATGACGTCATGTGTTACTTATACTTCGGGAGCCATAAGTCAGTCAAAAATAAAGATATTGCTATGAAATTTTGTTTGGGTATCTTCCATACTTGGTTCTCTAACATATCTTCCGGTTTTTTAATACCTTTAAAAAAATGTTTTTGTGGAAATTCTTCCGATTTTTGTTTTGGTGGGGGTCAAAAACCAAAAGTTTTGAAAATCCGAGATAGCCAGTTGGAAGTGAATGTCATTTCCTTTCTTTTGACGTTTTGTATTTGAAATTTACATCCAAACTCGATTGTCTACGATTGTTCAAACATTTATCGTTTTTCCACCAAAAATGGCATGACATAGCGTCATTAAAACGTCATTATCTCCCAATGAATTTCACCTAAATTTGGTGAAAATACGTATAATTGATGTAGCATAAGGTACTGAAAGCTTACCTCCATATCTATAATAGTTTTCAAGTTATTGAGAAAATCCGGGAAGGGGGGGGGGGGGCGAGATTTGCCCCCCCCCCCAGCGGTGCGCGGGTTAACGTTGACGTTTGACTTTTTGACATATGGACCATTTATTCATGTTCATTATGCAGAACTCCAAACATCACATGAGGTGCAGGTCCCCATTATCCTGTCCCCGTGACATGAACGTTAGGTTCCAATAACCGTGTGCGGGTCCTGAGCCCCGAGGCCAGCTCGCTGACTGCCCGGCGGCCAGCTGGCCAGTGTCCTGCCGCGCCCCTCCACCGTCCGCAGCAATAAAACCCTGTGATAGGTGATAGACGATACGCCGATCACCCTCGCCTCCAGACAGTGTTTGTTTACCCGACTGACAATCCCTCCCATCGGCCGTCAAAAGCCTGACAAAAAGACGCTGAACACCGACCAGTTTTGTGATACATGACACAGTTTGAAGCGAGATGATGACATGCCGTTCATTTCACTGGAAAAATGGCGCCAGAAATCCGATTCGTTCATCAACAAACCTTGAACTGATATCAAATCAAATGTACTTTTTTGGCGGTTGGACAGTTATTTCGCAATAAAGCAGCTGGGCGGGGCTTATGATCTCATGAATTTCATAGCCACGAATATTATATTTGATGTATTTCGAATGAAGACGCTAAGGAAATTATAATCCAACTTTGGAAGGAGTTTGTCTCCATGTCCTGCATTGTAACTGTTTTACTTCCCGAGTAGCATGGTGCTTTAGATATTTTACATTTCTTCGATCTCCATCTCAACACATCGTCTAAGAGACATTAATCCGTGACGAGTCGTCTCTCGTCTCTCGTCTCTCGTCTCTCGTCTCTCGTCTCTCGTCTCTCGTCTCTCGTCTCTCGTCTCTCGTCTCTCGTCTCTCGTCTCTCGTCTCTCGTCTCTCGTCCTGCGTGTCCGAATCAGCTCCCGGGTGGGTGTGGCGATTACTCGTCTCTCGTCTCTCGTCTCTCGTCTCTCGTCTCTCGTCCTGCGTGCCCGACTCAGCTCCCGGGTGGGTGTGGCGATTAGCCGTCCATCAGCACCAGCTCCCTCGGCCAGCTCCAGCGGACACTCCGGCGTCCCCAGCGTCTCGACACTGCCCCGGGCCGTGCCGCTCTCTGCCGGGCCCCCGCCGGCGGTAAAACAGGTCATGACCCGGTAAGTGGACGGGCCGGGTCGGTAGCTGGCTGAGACACAACATCCGCCGTGTGTCGGTGTGCCGCGCCGCGCCGCCGCCGGCCCGTGTCGGCTCCGACGGCCGCCTTTTACGGCCCGACTGGCCGCCAGTCCGGAAACGACGCCGGACGCCGCCGGGCAAAAACGACGGGCCGAGGTGTCGGCAGCGGCGGGTTTATAGTGCAATGTTTCAGAGCCGAGCTCAGGGCAGCCGCAGATGGGAGCCAGTTGATGATGGTTTGGACAGACCCGGTGCCGGGGACGGCTGGATGGCCGGCTGGGTGGTGGGAGGGAGACGGCAGCGCCGCGCTGGGACGAAGCTGGGGACAGGGGCCTAGGGGGAGAAAACCACACAAATGTAGACGGGTGCATTCGGGAGAACGGATATATTGTAAGAAGCAAGTTTCCTAAAACTAAAAGCTGCTGCCTGTCGAGGGAGCAGTGCGTTTTTTCTCGTACAGTATCATCAGTGACATAATCCAATACACATGGTAGGTACACTCATTGATAATATATTACCCACTGTTTCGAAGGGTGTCCGGACACATTGGCGAATGTCATTTTGCCGAATGTCATTTTGGCGAATGCATATTGTCGAAGGACACTTTGACGACATGTCTTTTTGTCGAAATGTGAATATGCCGAAAGCAAAATGGCGAATGCCTTTTTGTCGAAATGCCTTTTTGCCGACGTGTCAAAATGTCGAAATGTCTTTTGCCGACATGTCATTTTGTCGAAATGTCATTTTGTCGAAATGTAATTTTGTCGAAATGTCATTTTGTCGAAATGTCATTTTGTCGAAATGTCATTTTGTCGAAATGTCATTTTGTCGAAATGTGAAAAAATCGAAATGCTTTTTGCCGAGTGACATTTTATCAACATGTGAAAAGGTCGAAATGCCATTTTGCCGAAATGTCATTTTGTCGACATGTGAAAAAGCAGAAATGTCATTTTGACGAATGTTACTTTGTCGACGTTTGAAAAGGTCGAAATCCCTTTTTACCGAAATGTCATTTTGTCGAGATGTGAAAAAGCCGAAATGTCATTTTGCCGAATGTTACTTTGTCGACGTGTGGAAAGATTGAAATGTTTTTTTGCCGAAATGTCATTTTGTCGGCATTTGAAAAGTCGTACCGAATGTCATTTTGTCGACATGCGAAAAGGTCGAAATGCTTTTTTGGCGAGCACATCCTGCTACACTGCCCCTCCTTTGCTCCTGCGGTTTTGCACCATCCACCAGGGTTTCCATTAGAGGTGGCACAAGTTCTCGGCAGGTTTCATAACCACTCAGCAGCTTTTTGAAGGTCAATTAGATGACAAAAAATTACTTGGTCATCTAAATCCTCTGTATCCGAATGGGGGAGGGGGATTGTCCCCCCCCCCCGCCTGGCTGTGACCCTACCTTCTACCTACAGGAGCTCCCCGGCTACGGTTCCCGCTCAGCGGGGAATAACCAACGAACCAAACATCCAAAGAAAGGGGCGCGAAAGGGCCCCTTTCCGAGCGTTGAAAGGGCCAAACAAAACGGATGAAAAGGCGCGTTACAAGGATGGAAATCCAGTATGACAGGTATGGCATGGGCCATAACAACTTTTAGGAACTGGAGTTAGCAAACTGCCATAACAACTTTGGAACCAGCGACACCAATTAGGAATCAGCTATACCAACTTGGAATATTTTTGTAAGCTCAAGACCTGGAACTCTTAAACAAATTGCGCCGCGGAGCGTCGCGAAATTTTGAGTATTATGCCCTGGATATGCTTTCTCATCAATGCGTTGCATTGCGTATGGTGCGGACATTCAAAAATACTATATTGTGCGTTTAAAAGTGCGGTAAAAAAGTGTTTAAGTGAACTATTTTGCACAATTATATAGGAAAGTAGCAACATAACACATAAATGCGCCGAGAAACGGGCCGATTTTTTTCCTTCGAACCCTCATATAATTGAATTTGTAGTAAATTTTTAGTTTTATTCCCTTGACAACTACATTCTTACTGTGCCAACATGCGTGCCGACATGCTCAAGGGGCCCTCCGACCTGCCCTGGGCCCCTCCGTGCTGGCTAGGGGCCAATTCGGCATGTTCAGAAGCCCTTCTTACCCGCCCAGGCGCCCTTTCGGTCTGGTCAGGGACCCCTCCGATCTGCACAGGGGCCCTTTTAACTTTCCAGGAACCCTCTGGTCTCTCCAGGGGCCCTCTAGCCTTCTAAGGGGCCCTTCCGACCTGGCAAGGGACTGCGCTGGCTGCTTTGTCGCCTTGCGACATGCTCTGAGGGCCCTCCGACCTGCCCTGGGGCCCCTCCGTGCTGACTAGGAGCCCATTCGGCATGTTCAGGAGCCCTTCTGACCCACCTCGGGCCCTTTCGGGGACCTGCACAGGGCCCTTTTAACCCGGCATTGAATGGGGTCTCAGCAGATCGCTATTGACGGGGGGGGGGGGGTTGGCGTTAAACGCCCCCTGGCTATCTTCCGAACCAATGATCGCAGCGAGACGCGTAAGGCGGCAAACGCAAGCTCTTAATGAGGCAAATATAAAACATGCTAACAAATGTCAAAGTGAGGTAAAATGTCAGGTCACGGTCAGGCCAAAGGAAACAAAATCGGCGTATTTTAGTTTATGGGCCATACTTTCCATCCAAAGCCTTCGATTGCGACCGGTTTCACCCAAAGTGCTGCCAAAGGTATGATACATATTCCGCATGAGCTAAATTGATATTGTTGGCCAAGTTCAAGGTTAAGGTCAGGTCACAAAAGGTCACTATGCTCAAAATATCTGCGAAAGGCATGCAACACATGTTTTTTGAGTTATTTTACACGTATAATTCGATAGTGATATAGTTATTTTACCAACTGACTTCATTTACGTGAAGTAAATACCAATTTCAGGTCAAGTTCAGGTCACCGAATGTCAAAATTTGAAATTGATAAATCTAAACAAAAAAGGCATGTTGCTAGACCAGTTTGATCTCAGAAATACAGTGATGGCATTTATTTGTCTGTATCTAGTCAATACAAGCCCCAAAAAGCAATTTCAAAATATGACGTCACCCATACTTTAGATGTCATAAGTCAGTCGAAAATGGAGATATGAGTTTGAAATTTGGTATGGTAGTTGCTTAGGTATGTTTCCCTGACATATCTTCCGTTTTTTTAAAATAAATATTTTAGAAAATTTTGATTTTGTGATAATTCCCCCCCCCCATTTTTTTTAGTTTTGGGGGTCACAAACTAAAATTTAAAAAAAATCCGAGATAGCCAGTTGGTAGCAATTGCAATTTGCTATCTCTTGACGTTTTTCGATTGCATTTTGCTTCAAATGTGGCATTTGTACGGCCTTGCAAAGTTTAGCTGATTTTGGTATAAAACTCGTGTGTAGTGACGTCACTAAATTCGCTATAACTCAAAACATTTCGACAAAATTTCTTCATTTTTGCACACAAAACGTAATAATGATGTATAAGAAGTTACCCGAAGTTTCACGTTGATAGTGCTATTAGTTCTTCAGTTATTGCGAAAATTCATCAGGGCGGGGGGGGGGGGGGCGTTAAACACCCCCCAGTCAATGGCTGGTTAACTTCCCAGGGGCCCTCTGGTCTCTCCATGGGCCCTCCAACCTGCTCAGGGGCCCTTATTATGATCTGGAAAGGGACTGCGCCGGACACCTTGTCGTCCTGCCGACATGCTCCTCGACCTGCTCAGGGGCCCCTCTGTGCTGGCTAGGGGCCCATTCGACGTGTTCAGGGAGCCTTCTGACCCGTTTAGGGGCCCTTTCGGTCTGGCCAGGGTCACCTCTGACATGCACAGGGCTCTTTTGAACGTCCAAGGGGCCCTCTGGTATTCCAGAGAGGGGCCTGGTGACCCTAAAGTGCTCTACACTCTCTAAAGACCACGCTTCGCGTGGTAAAGAGTCCATGATACTGCGCTTCGCGCGGTCTCGTCGGCCCTTTCCGACGCGCTGATGAGCGCGCCGAAAAGGGCCCTCCTGACCTCGGGGGGGTCAGGAGTCTGGGGGGTCAGGATACCCCCCCCCATCGGGAGGGGGGGGGGGGGGGGGGCACCCGCCGCCCCCTCCCCCTTGACTACGTGCCTGATGCTCGCAGGTCTCTGTGGAGAGCAAGGAACGCAATCACGCCCCCAGCAGGGCAGCACTGGAGCAGTCTGCCGCACGCGCGGAAATGAACTACTATGAGCAGCCATAGCCGGCTCCGCTTTGGTTACCGGTGGAGGATCGCTGTTGATGCTTATGATGATTGGGGCGCACAAATAATATTGACACATGACGACAATTGCTGCGCATGGCATCAAAGGCATTCGGCATCCGGCAAAAATACATTTCGAAAATTTCACATGTCGATAAAATGACATTCGGCAAAAAGGCATTTCAACTTTTTCACATGTTGACAAAATGACATTTCGGCAAAAAAGCATTATGACCTTTTGACACGTCGACAAAGTAACATTCGGCAAAATGACATGTTGGCTTTTCACATGACGACAATATCACATTTCGGCAAAAAGACATTTTGATCTTTTCATATGTCGGCAAAATGACATTCGGCAAAAAGACATTTCTACTTTTTCACATGTGGGCAAAATCACATTTCGACCTTTTGACATGTCGGCAAAAAGATATTTCGACAAAATGACATGTCGGCAAAAAGGCATTTCGATAAAAAGGCATTCGCCATTTTGCTTTCGGCATATTCACATGTCGTCAAAAAGACATTTCGTCAAAGTGTCCTTTGACAATATGCATTCGCCAAAATGACATTCGCCAAAATGACATTCGGCAAGATGACATTCGCCAATGTGTCCTGTAACCGTTTTAAAGAGTTCAGACTATTCATATATACATTTATACAGTTATTAACGTGCAGAGGCAGCGGGTGATTCATGTGCAAATTGTGATATAATCTCCGTCTGAGCCAAGTGCCGGATATTTCCTCGTAGGCACAATGGATGAGGACAACCCCATCTCGGAGTCAATTTCGCACTGTTTCGTATAAGGCCTATCGTATTAAGTAGACGAGGATTTGTCGGATGGGTGCTCAAAGCTCCAACAAAAATATCTGGTCTAAAAGAAATACGAGCTTCACTTAGAATAATTTGAAGCTAGCAGCCGGGTGACCATTGCTTAGACCCAACCTTTTGATAACACATTCTCATCCAGGACTATATTTGTGAACGTCGAAGTGGTAGTGTTCATGTTTTATTTCTGCAAACCCTGCCTAAAAGCACAGACTCAAAGCAAGCACATTCATCTAGAGAAGTGGGACATAGCTCAGGCGCACCGGCCAGCGGTGGCGGAACAAGGAATACTCGGCAACACCCACGCTGCCCTGCCCCGACTCCTCTGCCGTCAGCAGCCCGCACCCGCACCCGCACCCGCCCCGCCCCCGCACCCGCCCCGCCCCCGCCCCCGCCCCCGCCCCGGCCATTCGTCAGGGCTGCTCCGACGTCCGTTTTCGACAAAAACATGCCGGAGCTCAACTATTTATGTCCGCCCTTCAGATAAAATAAATGAACACACGGCTGGCACAGATGGGATCGCTAAATTGGACGAATAATTCGGCAATAATTTTATGAGATTAGCGTCTGAAAGCGGGCGGCTTCATAACTTGGGCCCGGGTCGAGCTGGCGCCGTCGATTTGATGGAGTCGGGCGGATGCGATTTAATTTTCGTGGCCCCATCATCGGACGGCAGAAATATGATATGACAAACGTGAGGCGGGATTCTGCTGAGCTGTGCCTGTGCAGTATACTGATCAGCAGCCTTAGAATGGAGCTTCTGAGTAACAGAGAGGATGTGCAACGCTTGCTTATGGGGGCACTCACAGATTCAGAGCATATCTCTTTCAGATAGCATGTGTTTGACAGTCTCTTGACATCATCTATATTCTGGCGTTGCTCTGGAAACTAAGTAACTTCACCGCATTCGAATGAGCATTCGAACTAAGCTTGTTTTTTTACCATATGTATGTCCTACTTCAATCTCGAGAATTAAATGTAAATGAACTTACAAACTTAAGCAGGGGTGGAACTTTATATATTTTTGGGAGTGCCCCCCCCCCTCCAATTCTGGGCTGAGCATCCATAATGGTGCTCCCAGGGGCGTCGCTGACGGGGAGTTGGGGTTGGGGTTGGGGTTGGGGGGTCGACCCCCCACTCTTTATGGCGGCCGACCCCCCACACACTTTTTATGGCGGAAGATGATTCCAGTTATCATATAATTCCTATTAAAATAAAGATTGGAATATGAAAAATACGACGTGGCAGGGGCGTAGCTTTTCCAGAAACGTTTGCGGGGGGGGGGGGGGGCTGAGCTGGTAAAAATCGCTTAAAGTACCATCAAAATCCACACAAATACAGATTTCTTCCCGGATTTGACCCATTTCCTCGTCGAAGTGGGGGGGGGGGGCTGAAGCCAAGTTGGGAGGGGGGGGGGGGGGGGGGGGGGAGGCTGCAGCCCCATCAACTGAATAGGATCCTACACTCCTGAGACGTGGAAATGGGCTCAGTCAGTTACGGATGAAATATTCTTCGTTTTCCCTTCGACACACCGCTGCTCCGAAAGGAAAACGAAGGAAATTTCATCCGTAACATGCAGGGGGCGTCGCCGACGGGGGGTCGGGAGGGGGGGGGGGACCGAACCCCCTCCCCCCACACACACACGCTCTCAGAAGGTGGGGTGGTTGACCCCCCCCCCCACACTTTTTGCGGGGAAAGTTAACAATTTATCCTAAAAATTGCCTTTGCAGTGCAGTCAAAATTTAGGTATCCACAGTACAAAACAAGGAAATTTCGCGTCGCTTCGCGTCGCTTCGCGGCATGACACAAGTTTCGCAATGGGGTGGGGGACAGATAGTGTTTTTTTTACGCATAACAAATTCAGCATATTTTCCTCGATTTTTCAATATACTTCTCACACACATCTTAGACTGCCTTCTGTCCTATTCCTCTTAACTTCTCATATTTAAAAACAACTTCTTGATTTTATTTCTCGTGATTTGTGACGGCTCTTTTTATTTTCACTATGGTCGTGACGTCACAACCACAAGGACGTGAGCTTAATTGTTTTAGTTTTTAATAATTTTTGAGTTTATTTCGCTTTTTTATAATAAAAACTATATTTACATTATGCAAAATTGTCCTTGTTTTATGAACCCAAAAAATTGGTACCTTACAAAATTGTCCCCACCCCATTGCTTAATAAACATTTTGAAAATGGGAAAATGAATTCCACCAGGGCCCACTCCCTTCATAAAATATTAACTTTCAAGCCGACTACATGTTTAGCTAGTCTGCCGAGTTCCGAAAAAGGCGACGCGAACGCAAAGGCGCGGACATCGGCACCCGGAAGCTGCTCCAGCAGTGCCTAACTTGCTGGACCGAAGAGCTAATAGTGGGGACCAGGCCAGGACCATCTCCCCAAGCCATCTCCCCCAGGCT
>JAXIVJ010017537.1:0-25802 GCA_036785665.1 Chirona hameri
GCGATCATCACTCTGACTCATAGAGGTACTGCTGACTGGACTGGCTCCACTCTGACCTGTGGAACTGCTGACTGGCTCTCACTCTGACACTGTGGAGCTGCTGACTGGCTCTCAACATCTGACCTGTGGACTGCTGACCTGGCTCTCACTCAGACCCTGTGGCTGCTGACTGGCTCTCACTCTGACCTGTGGAACTGCTGACTGGGCTCTCACTCTGACCTGTGGACCTGCTGACTGGCTCTCTCTCTGACCTGTGGACTGCTGACTGGCTCTCACTCTCGACCTGTGGACTGCTGACTGGCCTCTCACTCTGACCTGTGGACTGCTCTGATTGGCTCTCACTCTGACCACTGTGGACTGCTGACTGGCTCCTCACTCAGACCTGTGGACTGCTGGACTGGCTCTCACTCTGACCTGTGGACTGCTGACTTGGGCTCTCACTCTGACCTGTGGACTGCTGACTGGCCTCTCACTCTGACCTGTGGACTGCTGACTGGCTCTCACTCTGACCTGTGGACTGCTGACTGGCTCTCACTCTGTGGACTGCTGACTGGCTCTCACTCTCACCTGTAGGACTGCTTAACTGGTCTCACCTGACCTGTGGACTGCTGACTGGCTCTCACTCTGACCTGTGGACTGCTAACTGGCTCTCACTCTGACCTGTGCGCTGACTGCTCTCACCTGTGGACTGCTGACGGCTCTCACTCTGAACCTGTGGACTGCTGACTGGCTCCACTCTGACCTGTGGACTGCTGACTGCGCTCTCACCTGTGGGACTGCTGACTGGCTCTCACTCTGACCTGTGGACTGCTGACTGCTCTCACTCTGACCTGTGGACTGCTGACTGGCGATGCTCACTCTGACCATGTGGGTGGGGTGGCTGGTGGACTGCTGACTGGCTCCACTCTGACCTGTGGACCTGCTGAGTGGCTCTCACTCTGACCTGTGGACTGCTGACTGGCTTTCACTCTGACCTGTGGACTGCTGACCTGCTCTCACTCTGACCTGTGGACTGCTGACTGGCTCTCACTCTGACCTGTGGACTGCTGACTCGGCTCTCACCTCTGACCTGTGACCTGCTGACTGGCTCTCACTCTGGACCTGTTGGACTGCTGACTGGCTCTCACTCTGACCTGTGGAGCTGCTGACTGGCTCTCACTACTGACCTGTGGACTGCTGACTGCTCTCACTCTGACCTGTGGACTGCTGACTGGCTCTCTCACTTTGACCTATGGACTGCTGACTGGCTCTCACTCTGACCTGTGGACTGCTGACTGGCTCTCACTCTGACCTGTGGACTGCTGTCTGGCTCTCACTCTGACCTGTGACTGCTGACTGCTCTCACCTGTGGACTGCTGACTGGACTGCTTGCTGCAGCGGTTGACTGATGGGCTTCCAGTCCCGAGTTCGCATCCGTTTGGCGTTCTGGCTCTCATTCTCGCACGCCTGTGCCAGTATCTGTTCGGCTTGTACGGAGGTGAGGTGCGGCGGGGTGGGTCGACTGGCGCGTGCCGCCGCCGAGTCGAGCCCCGGCCAGCTCCCGCTCCGCTTGTTCCGACGACACGACTGGCGACAGAAGCGGGTCGGTCACCACGTGGTGGCGTGGGCCACACGGGTCACACGTGGTGGCGTGGGTCACACGGGTCACACGGGTCACACGTGTGGCGGGGTCACACAGGGTCACATGGGTCACACGGGGCAACACGGGTCAACATGGGTAACATGGTAACATGGGTCACAGGGTAACATGGTAAACATGGGTCACACGGGTCACATGAGTAACATGGATAGCATGGGTAACATGGGTTACATGGGTCACACGGGTCGCATAGAGTAACATGGGTTATACAGGTCCCCCACACGGGTCACAGGGTCACATGAGTAACATGGGTAACATTGGTAACATAGGTAACATGGGTAACAATGGGTAACATATGTAAACGTGGGTAACATGGGTAACATAAATAACATGGGGTAACAAGGGTGAATACGGGTCACATGGCTACCACGGGTTACACAGGTTACATGAGTTATTACATGTCACTAGCGAGATTACAGCGGTCATATGGGTTGTTACATGGGTCACACTGGTTACACAGGTTACACACTTACACAGGTCACACGGTGTCACAAGTTACACAGGAATAACGGGGTGGATGGCGGCTGGGCCGGCCACTCGAGCCGTTCTGGATCCGCCAGTGGATTTGACTGCCTTATGTGTCATTCCCACGTCAAATCGCACAAAAAGGGCGGTTTCTTACCCGACCCTTTCAAATTTGATGAAAATTGGTAAACCTGTAGTGTCAAGTGAAAGAAACATACACACCCACTTTTAGGTCCGGGTGACCTCAAGGGTCATATTTAGAAGTCATCAAAGGTCACGATTTTTTGCGTACTTTGTATAAATCGAACACCTATATCTTTTATGCTAATAGACTTAGCGGAATCAAACTAATATCGAAGTGCTCCACAGGGTTGGAACATTCGGAAATAGGGGTAAAAATCTACGTGACCTCAATTTGACCTTTGACCTGACGAGGTCAAAATCATAAAGAATGTATTTTTCTATAAGTTTGCCTGCTCATAACTAGCCCAAACTTGGCAGAATAAATGAACGTAAAATCCTCTAAGAATGTGGAAAAACGAATGGCAGAGACTTTTTAACTTTTTGAGATACCGACCTTTGAGTGTGGTAAGGAAGTGAAACGGAGCAATGCCCGGAGGCTATTGTCATGTCGCTTGCCGTAATGTCGGTTTCTTTGGCCCGATTGACGTCCAATTTGGTGGGTAGCTTCCGGTTGACGAATTCAATAACTTCCCGAGTTTTCAGCTTGACCTGACCTCGCATGACCTAGCATGACCTAGGAATAGTGTATTGCCCATATATACGTATTACCTACAGGTAATACGGTGTTTTATAGATGTTCAGGAGCATAACACATATTCACAGGTGTTAACAGGTGACATTTATGGTTTCCATTGAGATCATGACCCCGGATAACTTTTTCAGGTCATCCGAGGTCACTGACCTTTGATGACCTGATATTATATTTTTTGGCCTCTGGAGGTTTCTAGGACATTTTAGGATGCTGATTTCAAATTTGGAATCCATTTGATATAATTATATGCATAATATTATGCAAAATATGGGTGCCAATTTGAAATATGAGTCACAAAATGTCCTAGAAGCAGAGATAGTCCAAAAATGTCATCTCAGGTCATTGGAGGTCAGTGACCTCGGTTGACGTGTGCCTGACCCCAGTGGAATATACAATTATGTAAAATGGATTCCAAATTTGAAATCAGCATCCTAAAATGTCCTAGAAACCTCCAGAGGCCAAAAATATCATTTCCGGTCATCAAAGGTCAGTGACCTCGGTTGACCTCTGAAAAGGTCATCCGGGGTCATGATCTCAATGGAAACCATAAATGTCACCAGTTAACACCTGTGCATATGTGTTATCCTCCTGAACATTTATAAAACACCGTATTACCTATAGGTAATACGTATCTATGGGCAATACACCTAGGTCATGCGAGGTCATGCGAGGTCAGGTCAAGCTGAAAACTCGGAAAGTTATTGAATTCGTCAACCGGAAGCTACCCACCAAATTGGACGTCAATCGGGCCAAAGAAACCGACATTATGGCAAGCGACATGACAATAGCCTCGGGGCATTGCTCCGTTTCACTTCCTTACCACACTCAAAGGGTGGATCTAAAAAAGTTCAAGGAAATAGTTCACCTTCAACATGGGTTTTGAACTGAAATAGCAGTTTTGTAGCCCGTGTTGAGAAATCCTTATCTGGAACTTTTCTTGGCTGAAAAGACTCCAGCCGAAGATATTTGACTTTTTGGCGAAGGAATACGGCGCATATATGATGTACCGTACCGTCTGAAAGTGCCAGCACTGCCATGGAGCATGCGCAGACCAATAACGCACACCATAAAATCAATAATGTGCAGCCTTCTGTCCTGAATTGGCGCGATGTAGGACCATTTTTAAAAAGAAAAAAAGAAACTGTATTCAAATATATAATAAAATCGTGTTCTGAAAAAAATTCCGAAGGTGAACTATTTCCTTTAAGTCTCCGCCATTCTTTTTTGCACATTCTTAGAGGATGTTACGTTCCTTTATTCTGCCAAGTTTGGACTAGTTACGAGCAGGCACACTTATGGAAAAATACATTTTATGATTTTGACCTCGTCAGGTCAAAGGTCAAATTGAAGGCACGTATATTTGTATCCCTATTCCGAATGGTCCACCCCTGTGGAGCACTTCGATATTAGTTGTATTTCGCTTAATGGAGTTAATAAAAACCACAGCCTCATACTATGTAATATATTAATACAAAAATGAGATAAAAGAGACGACAGTTTCAGGCATGGCCCATCTTCAGGTCTCAAGTTCCGACCCATACGACCTGAAGACCTGAAGATGAGACCTGAAGATGGGCCATGCCTGAAACTGTAGTCTCTTTTGTCTCATTTTTGTATTAATATATTACATAGTATGAGGCTGTGGTCTTTATTAACTCTATTATACATTATGAGCCTCAAAAAAGCGCTATCCCACAGTATTTCGCTTTGTCTATTAGCATAAAATACATAGGCGTTTGATTGATATAAAGTACGCAAAAAATCGTGACCTTTGATGACCTCTTAATATGACCCTTGAGGTCACCCGGACCTAAAAGTGGGTGTGTATGTTTCTTTTACTTGACACTACAGGCGTACCCATTTTCATCCAAATCGGAGGGGGTCGGGAATTTCTTGTGCGATTTGACGTGGAATGACTCTTATGCAATGAGAGCATATCTCAAAGAAACTCATTTGTACGTTATTTGTTGCCATTGGAACCGGGAAATGTGACCATTTCCCGCCGATTTCGTTCGTTTTAGTGGCCATGAGCCCATGCCACTTGCACCCGCCCCCGGTACCGTTTCAGCGGACGTGGGCGGGCACTCGCGCGGCACCACAAGTCCTGGGCCAACACCAACCCGAATTCCGTGAGACCAGTGGCCGCCACTGGCGGTCGCCTGACCCGTCGTGAAATCCTCATCATTCATCGAGCGTTATGACACAGGAATGACGTACCGATCCTGCCACAACTGGAAATAAACAACGGGTCCCGACTGCGCGCCCAAGGAATAGTGTGTTCGACCGCGTGTCCGAATATGTATGCCCGGACACGTGTATATACATTATACACTACAGCCCAATGTTCCTTTACTTATTTATACATGCCAACACATCCACTCTTTCGTATTGTATTGTATTGTATTGTACCAAAAGCAAACCATCCACAAAAACAGTGGCTATTACGGTTTTCAGTCAGTTGTAAATAGGGCGAACAAACGGATAAAAATAAATCACTCTTTTAAAATGAACTAATCTAGACATGACACATGACACACAGCACAGCGTACGACATTCATCACAGTCAGATCAGGTAACATGGTTCGATGTGAGCAGCTCGACCTTGAGCGCCCTCCTAAACCGTCCCACAGACATCGTAGGGAAATCCGGAGGCAGTGAGTTCATCATGTGGGCGGCTCGATACCCGAATCTCCTTTTCCCGGCCTCAGTACGCGCCCCAGGCACAAACAGCTGATCGTCCTGCCTAGTACACCTACCGCGATCGGGCCGTTCACGATTGGCAGTAAACAGGTCTGCGAGTGATTCCGGCTGGCCGGTACTACGGATTTTCTGGAGCAGGCACAGGGTTTGATAGTGGGAGAGACTAGGAGCGTCAAGCCACCGAAGTGAATCACGCACACCCGATACGTGGTCATATTTACGTTTTCCCGAGATGACTCGAGCCGCAAAGTTAATAACCTTCTCGATGCGAAGGTGATTTTTGGCGGAGCCGTTGCCGTAAACAACCAGACAGTATCGGATGTGGGAGATCACGAGGGCGTTGACGATTTCCGGGAGGGTTTCGGGTGGAAGGTAGTGTCTGAGGTGGGACAGGCCAGTCAGGATGCCGCAGCATTTACGTGAGACGGCAGTCACATGAGGGTCCCACGAGAGATGCTGATCAAAGATAACTCCAAGGTTTTTTACTTGAGTAGTGGGGGTCAGGGAAGTACCGCGGAAGTTAACCGTAAAGGACGGAAGTGAGCGCAAATTTTGTCGGGTTCCGAGCGTGAGAAGCTCGAACTTGGTTACGTTAACTTTGAGGCCGTTGCTGTGAAAATAGCCGCCAAGAGAAGATAGAGCAGATTCCATGCGAGCGATAAGCGCTGGCAGGCAAGATTTGGGTTCTGAGACTAAGACCTGAGTGTCGTCAGCGTACTGCACTACGAATGCATCGGCTACATGGAGACTCAGGTCATTGGCAAAAGCGCAAAAGAGGATAGGGCCGAGGGACGAACCTTGGAATACTCCCTGATTGATAGCTCGAGGGCAAGAAATTTGGAATTTTCCGTCTGAGCCGGTATAGCTAACAAACTGTGTATGACCATTTAAATAGTTTTGAAACCAAGTAGTATTAATGCCGAGAGTCTGGAGCTTGAAGAGAAGTTTGTCGTGGTCAATGACATCAAAACATTTACTTAAATCTATGAGACAAAGAAGTGAAATTTTGCCAGTGTCAAAAGCCAAAAATATTTCATCAGAAATGCAGGTGAGAGCCGTCTCAGTGGAATGCCGCGGGCGAAACCCGTGCTGGGTGGGTGAGAGTAGGTGGTTAGCGGATAGGTAGTAGTAGAGCTGACGTTGGACCGCCCGCTCAACTATTTTGGAAATAACCGGAAGTATAGAAATGGGACGGAAGTTTGAGGGGTCAGAGGGATCGCCCGACTTGTAAATCGGGTGGACGATTGAGTGTTTCCAGAGGACGGGGATGTCGGAGGTGGTGATGCAAAGGTTAATGATATGGAGCAGTACATGGCCAATGGTATTAAATGCAAGTTTCAAGACGCGAATGCAAATTCCATCATCGCCGCGTGCAGAAGAATTTCGCATACTGAACATGATATTATGCAGCGATTTAAGACTGATGGGGTGAGGTGAGAAGGCACACGTCCCCACTCTCGGTAAGCGAGTGGGGAGTGAGGGAGCCGGGCCGTAGCTTGCCAGTTCCGCCGCCACCCTGGGCCCCACTTCGCCAAAAAGTTGTTCAGGGTATCGGCGGAAGCAGATGGCAGCACCTGTGCGCTAGGCCTCTTACTCCCCACTATGTTTTTGGCACACTTCCAGACGCTCGCTCGTCCCTGCTCTTTAATTTGTTTGCTAATGTGCAGTTTCTTTTCTGCACGAAAGGCCGAACGTGCCAGACGGTTAGCGGAACGATATTCTACTGAGCCATGACCATGCACTCTCAAGGCCACAGAGCGACGCAGGAGAAGGAGCTTGGTCTCGTCGGATATAGGAGGAGCCGTGGGATTTCTTAGGGTAATGGATTTGATAGGCGCATAACACCGCATAGTTGGAGTAAAGTTGGCAAGGAATGCCGCCCGAGCATCGGTAACAGTCGGGGACGAGTACACGTCAGACCAGTCAGTGGCGAGCAGCTCAGTTTCAAAACAATGTAAGTTAAAACGTTTAAAAGACCGGCACTCTATGACACGCGGCCTAAAACGCGGACGAGGTAAAGACAGCAATGCACGAGTAAAATAATGGGGACTAAAATGGCAAAAACGGGTACCACTGCGAACAATGTCACGGTTTGAGATGATGACATCCAACAGAGAGCCAGATGAATAGGTCGTACATTGCATGATGTTATAAAACGATGCACTAGTGGCTATTCCGTGCCCGTCGAGATGCTATATGAGATGATCAGGTGATGTAGGAAAAGGATGGCGCAGTGCGGCGCGTCAGCCATTTAGGCGCCGCGCACAGCGAGCTGCATTAGGGAGGGGAAAGGATATAAAGTGGGAGTAAAAAGTACTGTGCAACAATATAATGTATATACATAAAACAATACAAACTCGATGGAGATGCAAGTGGTATTTCGCTTCGTTCGTAGTTCTTCGTTGGTTGTTTATTTCCGGCTTCGGAATGTGGTGCAATGATAATACAAATTGCTATTTGTATTTCGGCATAGCTCTTGCATCTTACAGCGCCATCGTCAGCGATGGTCAAAATCTTGATCAGCTTTGAACCGTTATTTTGTTTGTGCTATTCTGTACGATGTTTGCATCGAAGGATTTCTTCTTGCAGAAGTTCTTGTGAAAATCGCGTGATTTTTGCCTCGTGACTTGTAAATTCAAGCGAGAAATTCTGAGCTCGTTTTCGCGAAACTTCACGTCATATTTGTCCAATGTCGTTCGTAGTTGCTATCACGCGTTTTGAAAGCACCAATCATAGCTAGGTGCTGCGTCTACGTCACGCCTAACGTAGCCAGTAGCCAACGTAGTTTCGGACGGACAGCTGACCATGGTCTTGGAATCGGTCGGACATTGGACAAATATGTTCTGAAACTGGTACCACTAGTACCTGTACAGTAGTCCAGTCAAGCGAAAACGTGCAGACGGACCGGGCCACAGGACCGTTCCATGCGCCGTGTGCGCATGGAACGGTCCTGTGCACTCAGCGCGGTTCCCGGAGCTTGAAGTGTCGTCAAACAGATGACAGCACCTTTCCCGTGCCGCGGGCCAGTATACAGCCTGGGTACCACAATCAGTACCTATTAGTGGTGCCAATCGGTACAGTCATTTTCGGAATTCCGAATTTGTCCGAAGACCGATTCGGTTTTCGGACGGACATAACCATATTTCTTTGGACACTTTCGGACATCCAATGCCCAAGGATGGCTTGTCGCGAAAATCACTTAGTCACTTTTGTATTAAACGAATGATAAACTGGATGTTTTACATTCCATATCAAACACTTTTTCTGCTTTCGGACAAATTTTTGACAAAAAAAAACATGATTTTCGGACAGTTTCGGACGGACAGCTGACCATGGTCTTGGAATCGGTCGGACATTGGACAAATATGTTCTGAAACTGGCACCACTAGTACCTGTACAGTAGTCCAGTCAAGCGAAAACGTGCAGACGGACCGGGCCACAGGACCGTTCCATGCGCCGTGTGCGCATGGAACGGTCCTGTGCACTCAGCGCGGTTCCCGGAGCTTGAAGTGTCGTCAAACAGATGACAGCACCTTTCCCGTGCCGCGGGCCAGCTCGCTCCTGGCTGCGACGGCGGAAGTGTAAGAAGGGCCGTTCCGCGTGCAGCATGGTCAGCGTCGGCGATTCAGAACGTTCCGGAACTCCGTCCGTTCTGACTTATGGCGTCACTCATCACGCGTTTTGAAAGCACCAATCATAGCCAGGTGCTGCGTCTACGTCACGCCTAACGTAGCCAGTGGCCACTTCTCGCAAAACGCGTGCAGTCACATCGGTGCTGGTCCGGTGCTGGTCCGGCGTTGGACGTGGACGTTCAAGTTCGTGCATGCAACCGCCAGAAGATGATTGCACAATGCACAGTGCACACTATCACAGATCACTGCACATCCGGCGGACTTTTTTGTAGCCATTCGGCGGCCGGCGGAGAGATACCGCCCTGCGAGGGTCTGTGGGGGGGGGGGGGGGGGGCGGGGAGGGGCAGCGGCCCCGCAGCACGAGCCGGGGTACCGCCCGATGCTGTTTAGTGTTACGCTAACAGGAGAAGTGTTTTGAATAGTGTAAGTGTAGCGTTGTAAGTGATAACATGCTTTGTTAGAAATGGTAACAAACTAGCCCTTAAAGGGAAATAATGAACTTTTTCCACAAAAATGGAGTTAGCACTTGAAATCGCCAGACGAGACCAAAATATATGGTAAATTCATCACATTTTGCATGAAAATTTTCCTACCGAAAGATATTTCAAGTTAAAGTTGATAAGCGTTCCACACTTTTAACGACCGGTACTTGCAAGTACTTTTGGTCCTCATCAAACTGCGGGTTTTTCCCGTATTGTGTTTTTTTACGCAATGGAGTGGAAAATATATTGTGCGTTCTGCTTGTTGTGATATATGCCCGGCGATCTTCTAAAACTAACAGCGATTGGAAAAAGTGGCAATAAAATCGGAAGCTCATCGATGCACATCAACGGCGGCATTGGTTGCGACCCTCAATTTTTTAAAATCGATTCATTTGTTTTCAACATTAGGAGTATTATATAATTTGTCTGTGGCTGTATATAACACTATGCTTTATATTATCATGAAAAATAATATTTTTTCCCAAAAAAACTAACAAACAATAACACAAAACTGGCAATTAAATCGGAAGCTCATCGATGCACATCGACGGCGACCTATTTAGCGTCGGCGATTTGTTTACAAAGTCATTGTCATGCTTCTCGACGCACTTAACCATTGTGGCGAGTTGTTCCTGATTAGTATACCCAAGTCCCGTAGCAGGCTTTGTTAATGACGTCACTGGTGCCATTCTTGTGTAGCATTGCAAAATATATCTGATTTTGAGTTGAAAGCTAATTAAAGACTTCTTCAAATTATTGTTTTTAAGTTTGAATTTTCTTGTTAATCATTATTAAAGGTATTTTATCACTGTATTTCATAGTAGTTGCCACTTCAGAAACTTGTGACGTAATAATATTGTATCCAATATGCATTTCCCTCACCTTTTGCTATTGTGGCGCAGTGCCGAGTGCTTTGCGAATACTAGCTTGCCTGGGGTTCAATTCATTCCGCCCTTATTTCATTCGTGTTGGTATAGTTTGCATGTTGTTGTTATTCATGACTTATACTGATAGTCATGCATCACGGATGCTTCACGGATTGCTTCACGGATCCAGAGCACTGCTCGGGCACACGCTAGTAGCGCTAGTAGCGCTTTCGTTCTCCATGGCAACCAGGCGTCAGCCAATCAAAAGCCAGAAAGGGAATACGTTCTGGCTTTTCATTGGCTCACGCCTGGTTGCCATGTAAACGAAAGCGCTACTAGCGCTACTAGCGTGCGTTCGAGCAGCGCTCAGTTTGATCGGAAACGTCACAGAGCCTCCAAAAATGCCACACTCGATGTAAACAATGGTAGGGAAGGACGAATTTGTCAATGACCTTCATGAAGTACACAAGGTACTTGTTTTGTATTTTTTCCAAACTTACAACTTTGAATTTGGGAATAATTTTATTTAATTCTTAAAGGGAAATAATGACCTTTTGATTTTGTTAGCAACAATTTCTTAGGCTACCGTTATGGTTTTAAAATGATTGTATTTAACTTTAAGAATTAAATAAAATTATTCCCAAATTCAAAGTTGTAAGTTTGGAAAAAATACAAAACAAGTACCTTGTGTACTTCATGAAGGTCATTGACAAATTCGTCCTTCCCTACCATTGTTTACATCGAGTGCGGCATTTTTGGAGGCTCTGTGACGTTTCCGATCAAACTGAGCGCTGCTCGGACACACGATAGTATCGCTTTCATTCTCCATGGCAACCAGGCGTCAGCCAATCAAAAGCCAGAAAGGGAATACGTTCTGGCTTTTCATTGGCTCACGCCTGGTTGCCATGGAGAACGAAAGCGCTACTAGCGCTACTAGCGTGCGTTCGAGCAGCGCTCTGATCCGTGAAGCAATCCGTGAAGCATCCGTGATGCATGACTGACTATCAGTATAAGTCATGAATAACAACAACATGCAAACTATACCAACTCGAATAAAATAAGGGCGGAATGAATTGAACCCCAGGCAAGCTAGTATTCTCAAAGTACTCAGCACTGCGCCACAATAGCAAAAGGTGAGGGAAATGCATATTGGATACAATATTATTACGTCACAAGTTTATGAAGTATCAACTACTATGCAATACAGTGATAAAATACCTTTAATAATGATTAAAGGGAAATAATGACCTTTTTCCACAAAAATGGAGTTAGCACTTGAAATCGCCAGACGAGACCAAAATATATTGTAAATTCATCACATTTTGCATGAAAACTTTCCTACCGAAAGATATTTCAAGTTAAAGTTGATAAGCGTTCCACACTTTTAACGACCGGTACTTGCAAGTACTTTTGGTCCTCATCAAACTGCGGGCTTTTCCCGTATTTTTTTTTTAACGCAATGGAGTGGAAAATATATTGTGCGTTCTGCTTGTTGTGATTATATGCCCGGCGATCTTCTAAAACTAACAGCGATTGGAAAAAGTGGCAATAAAATCGGAAGCTCATCGATGCACATCAACGGCGGCATAGTTAGTGGTTGCGACCCTCAATTTTTGAAAATAAATTCATTTGTTTTCAACATTAGGAGTATTGTATAATTTGTCTGTGGCTGTATATAACACTATGCTTTATATTATCATGAAAAATAATGATTTTCCCCAAAAAAACTAACAAACAATAACACAAAACTGGCAATTGAATCGGAAGCTCATCGATGCACATCGACGGCGACCTATTTAGCGTCGGCGATTTGTTTACAAAGCATTGTCATGCTTCTCGGCGCACTTAACCATTGTGGCGAGTTGTTGCTAGTAGCGCTTTCGTTCTCCATGGCAACCAGGCGTGAGCCAATGAAAAGCCAGAACGTATTCCCTTTCTGGCTTTTGATTGGCTGACGCCTGGTTGCCATGGAGAACGAAAGCGCTACTAGCGTGTGTCCGAGCAGCGCTCAGTTTGATCGGAAATGTCACAGAGCCTCCAAAAATGCCTCAATCGATGTAAACAATGGTAGGGAAGGGCGAATTTGGCAATGACCTTCATGAAGTACACAAGGTACTTGTTTTGTATTTTTCCCAAATTTACAACTTCGAATTTGGGAATAATTTTATTTAATTCTTAAATTTAAATAAAATGATTTTAAAACCATAGCGGTAGCCTAAGAAATTGTTGCTAACAAAATCAAAAGGTCATTATTTCCCTTTAACAAGAAAATTCCAACTTAAAAACAATAATTTGAATAAGTCTTTAATTAGCTTTCAACTCAAAATCAGATATATTTTGCAATGCTACACAAGAATGGCACCAGTGACGTCATTAACAAAGCCTGCTACGGGACTTGGGTATACTAATCAGGAACAACTCGCCACAATGGTTAAGTGCGCCGAGAAGCATGACAATGACTTTGTAAACAAATCGCCGACGCTAAATAGGTCGCCGTCGATGTGCATCGATGAGCTTCCGATTTAATTGCCAGTTTTGTGTTATTGTTTGTTAGTTTTTTAGGGGAAAATTATTATTGTTCATGATAATATAAAGCATAGTGTTATACACAGCCACAGACAAATTATACAATACTCCTAATGTTGAAAACAAATTAATCGATTTTCAAAAATTGAGGGTCGCAACCACTAATTATGCCGCCGTTGATGTGCATCGATGAGCTTCCGATTTTATTGCCACTTTTTCCAATCGCTGTTAGTTGTAGAAGATCGCCGGGCATATAATCCACAACAAGCAGAACGCACAATATATTTTCCACTCCATTGCGTAAAAAACAATACGGGAAAAGCCCGCAGTTTGATGAGGACCAAAAGTACTTGCAAGTACCGGTCGTTAAAAGTGTGGAACGCTTATCAACTTTAACTTGAAATATCTTTCGGTAGGAAAGTTTTCATGCAAAATGTGATGAATTTACAATATATTTTGGTCTCGTCTGGCGATTTCAAGTGCTAACTCCATTTTTGTAGAAAAAGGTCATTATTTCCCTTCAAATTTAAATAAAATAATTTTAAAACCATAACGGTAGCCTAAGAAATTGTTGCCAACAAAATAAAAAGGTCATTATTTCCCTTTAAAGGAAATAGTTCACCTTGGAATTTTTTTACCAAATACGATTTGATGATATTTTTTAATACAATTTATTTTTATATTGTCAAAAATGGCCTTATATCGCACCGATTCGGGCCATAAGGCCGTACATTTTTATTGTTTATCAAAACTATATGCATACTCTCTGAGTCAGAGTCCTGACGTCACGCGAATGTAAACAATGGTTCAGCCAATCAGATTCGAAAGTAGTCGCGTAAGGATAGACTCGCATTGGAGATGTGCCAACCGGCGGCCGGCGATTCTTTGCTAGCACCAGCTACAAACTGATTGGCTGATGGTATAGCCTCTGCCCGGGCTAGAACCAGTACAACATTGTTTCGCCAGCACTGCATTCCTTCGCCAAAAACTCAAATATATTCGGCTGAAGTCTTTTCAGTCAAGAAAACTTGCAGATATGGGTTTCCCAACACGGGCTACAAAACTGCTATCTCAGTTTAAAACTAATGTTGAAGGTGAACTATTTCCTTTAAAGGAAATAGTTCACCTTGGAAAAAATTTACCCAACACGATTTTTTTTTATATACAATTTCTTTTTATATTGTCAAAAATGGCCTTATATCGCGCCGATTCAGGACAGGCCGTAAATTTGTATTGTTTATCAAAACTATATGCATACTCTCTGAGTCAGTATCCTGACGTCACGCGAATGTAAACAATGGTTCACCCAATCAGATTCGAAAGTAGTCGCGTAAAGATAGACTCACATTGGAGATGTGCCAACCGGCGGCAGGCGATCGCTTGCTAGCACCAGCTGCAAGCTGATTGGCTGATGGTATAGCCTCTGCCCGGGTTAAAACCAGTACAACATTCTTTCGCCAGCACCGAATTCCTTCGCCAAAAACTCAAATATATTCGGCTGGAGTCTTTTCAGTCAAGCAAACTTGCAGATGGGGGTTTCCCAACACGGGCTACACAACTGCTATCTCAGTTTAAAACTAATGTTGAAGGTGAACTATTTCCTTTAAGTGGGAAGAAACTGAAAAAGTAATTTCCATATGGTTCCAGATAAGAATTGTCTAAGAATCACTCTAATTGACGCCTCATCAATTATCAATCCGCCCGTAGTAGCCGAATTGCGACCACCAAGACCAACTGGCAGACGGCATGACATTGTTCCTGAGCCGGAATCACGCACACAACTGGATACAAATTAAAGGAAATAGTTCACCTTCGGAAAATTTTCAGAACACGATTTTATTATATTTTGTATTACAGTTTCTTTTTTTCTTTTCAAAAATGGTCCTACATCGCGCCAATTCAGGACAGAAGGTCGTAATTTATTAATCTTATGGTGTGCGTTATTGGTCTGCGCATGTTCCATGCAGTGCTGGCACTCTCAGACGGAACGGTACATCATATATGCGCCGCATTCCTTCGCCAAAAAGTCAAATATCTTCGGCTGGAGAGTCTTTTCAGCCAAGAAAAGTTGCAGATAAGGATTTCTCAACACGGGCTACAAAACTGCTATTTCAGTTCAAAATCCCATGTTGAAGGTGAACTATTTCCTTTAAAGTCCTGTTTCGAATCGGCTGTCGGCTGTAGGCAGCATCCTCCGCCCATAGTGCTGGGCTGACAGATAGCAGCGAACTCTGTCGTATCTTGCACAATCACTTGCCTGCCTTTGCTGTAGTATTATCTTTTTGGTTTCCGCACACAGCCCTGTTTCAAATCAGCTGTCGGCTGTTGGCAGCAGGGAATAGACTCCGCCCATAGCGCTGGGCTGACAGATTGGTTCCAAATCAGCTGCCAACAAAATGACAGCCGTACAGATGTGGCGCAGAAAGGACATATTCTAACGCATGTGCGCGGAAACCAAAAAGGTAATCATACAGCAAAGGCAGGCAAGTGATTGTGAAAGATATGACAGAGTTCGCTGTTTTCAACCCGAAACAAGCGCTCTTTGCTTTGTTTACAAGCCCGCCTTCAACTGCGCCACTGCCGCATGCGCCAATGTCCGTGCCTGCTGACAAAACGTGCGTCCTGCACCTGCTTCCTCGCAGCAGCAGAGCTGGCACTTGTCAGCAGGAGTATGACGTCACCTGGTATGACGTAGTAGTACGTCATCGAACTTCCAGAGAATCAGGCTCTCTAATCTCGGCTGACAACAGCACAGCAGCTGATTTGAAACAGGGCGAGCGAGCGCGAAGCGCTTGCTCGTCTTTCCGTGGTATATGGGAAAAATCTGATTATGAACGGCCCGGCCCGGCCCGACCCGTGGCGACGCATTTGAGAAGCTCATATATCTGCAACCACACGTTCGATTGACAAGTGGACTTCTTTGCTGAGCAGCCCCATCCAACCTACCCTGTTTGAGACCGGTGCTGACTCATGTGGGTGACTACCACTGCGCGTGGCGCGTGCCGCGTGAGGAGTGTTGAAAAAGTGTTTTCTCGCAAAAACTCTGCAACGGCTGAGCTGATTGTGTTCAAATTTGGTGTGTGGTTAGGGACCCCTCAGCCACCACTTTCCCACAAGTCAGGAGTGGGGTGATTTTGCACGTGCGCACGTGCACACCCCTATTCCATATATCAGGAACGGCTGAGACGATTTTGTTCAAATTTGGTGTGCGGTTAGGGACCTCTCAGCCGCCACTTTTCCACAAGTCATGGGTGGGGTGCCTCTGCACGTGCGCACGTGCGCACCCTTTGTGTATCTCAGAAACTACTTACCCCATGGAGTTGAAATTCGCCATACATTTCCTTCGCGCTCGCTCGTTCATCGCCAACTACGGCGCATTACTGGTAAGTTATTACGAGCGAGCGCTTCGCGCTCCCTCGTCTTTCCGTGGTATATGGGAAAATCTGAATATGAGCGGCCCGGCCCGGCCCGACCCGTGGCGACGCTTTTGAGAAGCTCATATCTCTGCAACCACACGTCCGATTGACAAGCTGACTTCTTTGCTGAGCAGCCCATCCAATATACCCTGTTTGAGACCAGTACCGACACATGTGGGTTACTACCACTGCGTGTGCCGCGTGCCGCGTGAGGGGTGTTGAAAAGTGTTTTCTCGCAAAAACTCGGCAACAGCTGAGCCGATTGTGTGCAAATTTGGTGTGTGGTTAGGGACCCCTCAGCCGCCAATTTTCCACAAGTCAGGGGTGGGGTGCCTCTGCACGTGCGCACGTGCTCACCCCTAATTTATATCTCAGGAATGGCTGAGCCGATTGTATTACAATTTGGTGTGTGTTTAGGGACCTCTCAACCGCCAGTTTCCCACAAGCCAGGGATGGGGTGCCTCTGCACGTGCGCACATGCATACCCCTATTCTATATCTGAGGAACGGCGGAGGCGATTGTGTTCAAATTTGGTGTATGGTTAGGGACCCCTCCGCCGCCGCCTACCGACAAGTCGTGGGTGGGGTGCCTCTGCACGTGCGCACCTTTTCTGTATCTCAGGAACTACTTGCCCGATCAGCTTGACATTCACCATACATTTATTTCGCGCTCGCTCGTTCATCACCAACTACGGCGCCTTACTGGTAGTTATACGTTATAAAACAACGCTGTACTTCATTTATGATCAGTGACAATACTGCAAAGAATGAAAAATGGCTTTTGAGGACAGGCCAAACCTTTCCGAGCTAATCTCCCCTTGCAAAACATAGCTCGTTCACGGCGTAACGACCATTTGTTTAACATAATGCTAGACTTTTCGTCTATCTGCCTAGACGCGGCAAGCAATCAAATCATTATGTGTAAGGAAGATACAGAATCACCAGTGTCCAGCACCCACCCACCCACCCCATTTTCTGATTGGCTTGCGCGTTACCGACCGCGAAGTCAGACTCTGTCGTCTTGTCCCCCCCCCCCCACAAAAAGAAGAAGAAGCAAAACCCGACAAACAAGAAGCAAACCCATTAGCGACATGCCCGTAGCCAGGCTGAATTCCCCGAGGGTGACAAGAATTCCCCGATGGTGCATTATCAGGGCACTATACACTATGCATTACTATACACTATACACTATGCACGGTGCATTATCATCAGCGTGCATTATCATTTACCAACCCAGTCTTAGCACGTACACAATAATGTATCTGAAGATTAGTGTCCTGATAAGTGTCCTGCTTAGGGGATTGTACTAGAAAGGTTCAAAAGCGTTTGTGTTCAATGGGGTTGGGAACAATTTTGTAAGGTACCATTTTTTTTTTTTTGGGGGGGGGGGGTCATAAAAACAAGGATACTTTTCCATAATGTAAATATTTTATATTATAAAAAAGCGAAATGAACTGAAAAATGATTAAAAACTAAAACAATTAAGCTCATGTCCTTGTAGTTGTGACGTCACGACCATAGTGAAAATCAAAAGTGCCGTCACAAATCACGAGTGTTGTGACGTCACAAAACAAAATCTTTTTTTTAATATGAGAAGTTAAGAGGAAGTTTTAGGACAGAAGGCGGTCTAAGATGTGTGTGAGAAGTATATCGGAAAATCGAGCAAAAATACGCTGAATTTGTTATAACTAAAAACCCACTACCTGTCCCCAATCCCATTGTTTGTATTCGACCTCAAAAGTCCTTTATCTTAATTGCTGGGGGTGCACCGACTAATGTCAGGGGGTGCACGGAGATCCCAGGGGGTGCAAGGGCACCCAGTGCACCCGCCTGGCTACGGACCTGGTTAGCGATCGCTCGTGTATAATTGCTAGGTGCGTCGTCCTTACCTTGAGGTATGTGCGTAGCCGTTTCCCGCGCGCGGTCGACAAACTCAGGAAACTGGCGGCTGCACGAGTCAATGATGGCCTGGATCTTCTCTTTGGGTTGTTTGCTGATCGGTATCATCCGGTCCAGGTTTTCATCAACGAACAGACGGACGAACATCTGACGGAGCGCCAGGCCGTCAGCCGGACAGGATGTAATCGAGATGAACAGAAGGACAAACATGGGTATCAGACGAACATGACGGACGGACATGGACGAACGAACGGAAGGCGAACATGGACGACGAACATGGTAGACGAACATGACGGACGGACATGACGGACGAACATGGACGAACATGACCAAGAAAAAGTAGGTCGGTCGGGACGATATGCTCAAAATTAATAACGATGTAATCGAGCTGTGAAAGCTTATTACGGAAATCTGAAAACAAAATATAAGTAAAATATAAAAAATACAAGAAAGTCTATAATATATTCGGAAGGGGCAAGAGGCGTAGACATAATATCCACTTTGAAAAGGTAAATACGACGAAAGTCATAAGTAAAACGAGTCAAATGAATCGATCGGTGAGATGGGACTGTTGTGACATGCTCCCTCACGTTGAAAGCCTTCAGTCGTTCGGGGTCGAACTTGGCGTCCTCTCGGTCATCAGTGTCGTCATCGTCCTCTTGTTCGTCCTCCTCGTCTCGGTTACCCGAGGAGGAATCGTCCTCCTTGGGACTGCGCTCAGTCATATCAGGACTCTGTCAAATATGGCAGCACGGGTTAGGACGCTGCGGAGCGAGCACGTTGGTATGTGCTAGAAACCGTCAGGACACGACAGGACGGATCAGCTATCTGCAGAACAGAAGAGCACGGCTGAGGACGCTGCAGAACAGAAGAGCACGGGTGAGGACCCTGTAGAACACAGTAGGATGTGTTAATACTTTGTACACATCCTATGCACTATCCCATGCTATGGACTTGCACAGCAAGATGGGTCAGGACTTTGCAGAGCACGCCACGACACTCCACAAGCGCGTCCCACCGAGTTGTTGTCACAGTTGTCCCCCTCCCTGGCCACCAGAGAAGAACGTCAGATTGGCAATGAATTGCCACGGCCGGGCACCTGTAACTGGAGAGGCGGGCAGCGGCACCACTAATTGAAACTGCGGTCGGCTCGAGGGGTTGTGTCTGAGGCGTTGCCTAGCAACGCCGTGCGCTACCCCCCGAATCTCAGCCGTTGTCGCCCAAACAGGCGACACCGCTGTACAGTTGCAGCAGGAGACACGGTGACTGCAGACGTGCTCCGAATTATAAAGGTACGGAGAAACGGACACTGAATTTTCGCCGTAGGTCGCTGCTATTTGAAAGAACTTGGGTTGTGGTACTTTTAAGAAACAATGTTAAAGCACGACAAACCGAAAGGACAACAACTCGCTAATATATGCTCAAATTCAGTGGAGTGACGCTCTCTGACAGTATGTATGCTGCCTGCCAGTGTCGCCACTTGCCAGTGCTAGTCAGTAGTCAGTAGTCATACACATAACACATAGGCCGTCATACACATAAGCCATACTGACATGCTTGTCATACAACTATGACGGAACTGGCGGATCCAGGGGCCATGTCCCCCAAAACGCCAAAAATGGCGACAAATTTGACACATTTCCTGACTTAAAGGAAATAGTTCACCTTCAATATTAGTTTTAAACTGAGATAGCAGTTTTGTAGCCCGTGTTGGGAAACCCCTATATGCAAGTTTGCTTGACTGAAAAGACTCCAGCCGAATATATTTGAGTTTTTGGCGAAGGAATGCGGTGCTGGCGAAAGAATGTTGTACTGGTTTTAGCCCGGGCAGAGGCTATACCATCAGCCAATCAGCTTGCAGCTGGTGCTAGCAAGCGGTCGCCGGCCGCCGGTTGGCACATCTCCAATGCGAGTCTATCTTTACGCGACTACTTTCGAATCTGATTGGCTGAACCATTGTTTACATTCGCGTGACGTCAGGACTCTGACTCAGAGAGTATGCATATAGTTTTGATAAACAATACAAATTTACGCCTTCTGTCCTGAATCGGCGCGATATAAGGCCATTTTTGACAATATAAAAATAAATTGTATTAAAAAATATAATCAAATCGTGTTGGGTAAACATTTTCCAAGGTGAACTATTTCCTTTAAAGGGAATAGGTCACCTTGAAAGTTGTCTTGAGATTTAACTATACGGGGTATTTTGAGCTGAAAAAACGAATATGGCATTTATTTGGACGATAGATGGATATCCGTCGAAAAATGGGCATGTTTCTCTTTTCTCCTTCATGGTCATACAAAACTTCATGACAACTATGACGTCGTGCATATGGACTATGGTAGCTTGGATATGGAAACTATTGCACACAATAACGACGGACTTTAGGCATACTTAAGACGGCCGCACACTGGGCCATTCGGCGCGCGATATCACTGCGACATTCCGCGGTTCCGCGGTGATTAGTACAGAATAAGCTCGTCCGGACCAGCTTTATTCCGCGATATCGCGCGCCTACAGGTGCGGCCCGCATTATACGCAGGCTGCTTGTAACGTAAATACTAAATAATCGTTGTGAGGACCCGAAACAAGTTTCGGGCGTCCGAAACTTCTTCTTCTAGCGTTGTGAGGACCCGAAACAAGTTTCGGGCGCCCGAAACTTCTTCTTCTAGAAGGGGCCCACTAGTCCTGTGTCGAAATTACTTAGCGTAGCGAGGTAATTCTTTCACCACAACCCGTTTTTCGATCTTCTCTACAAATCTGCTATCTCAGTTCAAAACCCCATATTAAAGGTGAACTCCTTTTAAAGAAAATCTTAGCGACTTTCCTAAGGAGAGTTTGCCTCAAACCAGCCAATGAATTTTGCGAATTTAAATTAATTTTTAGAATGAGTTTTCCTTTTGTCCCCCCCCAAAAAAAACCACCTATTTGCCGTTCTGGATGCACCCTAGTGTCTTGTCCTTTCTCTTGCCCTTTCAGTTAGCCGCGCTTTAACAATTCGTGTTGCAAGGATCTACACGCGACGTTCATCAATTTAGTTCGACGTGCACATTCACGTTCGCGTGACACATTCACGGTACCCGCGGTACTCACCGATCATAATTAAATTTGGCAAACTAACAGAGCTATTCCTCCTCTCTCAGCAAATATGTGTGTGTATTTGTGACATTTAAAATCATAGGAGATATCGGCGGTCACAGTTCAAGGTCATCGGGGTTATCTGAGGTCATGCAAATGGCGGGCCCCGTCGATTTCGATGAAAATGTGTACAATCATAGTACAAAATAGGCTCAATTCGAAAATAATACCCTCCAGTTATGACATTCAAAATGGCGTCCAAAAATGACATTCATAGTTCAAGGTCCAATCGGCGGACCCCGTTGATTTTTACGAAATTTGGCAGACAACTAGAGCTCTTCTTCTCTTTCAGAAAATGTATGTGTCCATCTGTGACATTCAAAAATAGAAGATATATGGGTGATCAAAGCTTGCGGTCATTGTGGTCAAAAACTGTCATTAAGATGGCGGTCCCCTCGGATTGCGTCGAGAATCGGCACAAACATTGACCTTAGGCAGCTCCATAATGTCACCAAATGGCTATTCGTGACATTTTCAAATAAAGCCTCCAGGGGCGTCCACACTTTGAAAACGGCACCTCTCCACGTGTTAACATGTGATCATTCAAAGCCATATAAACTATAGCAGGACTCGACCGATCAATTCAAAACTTGGCATATCTACGCAGGAGACATGTATACAGATTTTGAGAAAGTGATTAGTTGTGACATTCAAAGCCAGTCACACCACATGACCCGGAAATATGTTCAAAATGTGAAATCGATAGACAATTGAGAAAATCCTCTCTCAGCGGTGATTAACGCGATTGCACAGCGCAAAATTGTGCATGTGACACGAACGTGCGTCCGTTTATTCCTATGACGGGTCGTTTGGCCTATAAATATTAATTAGCTCGCCTACAAAGGCAAAAATATGTCCCACCAAGACAGCCCAGGTTCAGCCCAGGTTCAGCCCAGGTTCGGGTCACCTCCGATTGAGCTGAAATTTGCACAGAAGATCCACCAGAGAACAGTAGTCTACACCTAGCAGCATTCGGTGTCACTCCCAGCGGTTTGACTTACAGATGTCAAGCAAGGTCACGAGTTCAAATATTGCACAGCACATTGTGGGCTACCCGGAAGAGCTACGGGGATGAATGCAACGCTAAAATACTCGTACATACTTGTTTTTACGTTTCCCACAACCAATTGAACCTATCAATGTTACCATTTGACCTAAAGTCATTTGGGGACTCAGCCGCTGGTACTAATACACAGCGCATAACTGGTATACAACAAATATTTTACAAATTAAAAAGCATGTCGAAATGTGACCCAGGTGATGCGCTAACATTCGCCAACAACACCTACCTACTTGATAGCTATCACGGTTTGACCTTGACGATTAAACGTCACTTCGAGAGGTGCAGCCCGGATTCAGCCCAGGCTCGATTTTGCACAGCACATTGTGGCCTACCCAGAGGAGCTAAGGGGATGAATCCAACACTACAATACTCGTACATACGAGGTCTTACGTTTTCCACGACTTGATCTCTCAAGGTTACCATTTGACCCAAGATCATTTGGGGACTCAGCTGCTGGTACCATTGCACAGCGCATAAATGGTATACAACAAATATTTTACAAATTAAAAATAATGTTGAAATGTGACTCAAGTGACATTCTCCGAAAACACCTACTTGATTGCTCTCACGGTTTGACCTTGACAATTAAACGTCACTGCGAGAGGTGCAGCCCGGGTTCAGCCCAGGTTCGATTTTGCGCAGCACATTGTGGCATACCCAGAAGAACTATAGGGATGAATCAACCGCTACAATACGCGTACATACTTGTTCTTACGTTTTCCACAACGACCTGACCTCTCAAGGTCACCATTTGACCTAAGATCATTTGGGAACTCAGCTGCTGGTACCATTGCACAGCGCATAAATGGTATACAAAAATAATTTTACAAATTAAAAAGCATGGCGAAATGTGGCCCAGGTGAAGCGCTAACATTCGCCGAAAACACCTATTTGATAGCTATCGCAGTTTGACCTTGACAATTAAACGTCACAAGAAACGTCAATTAAACGTTGCGAGAGGTGCAGCCCGGGTTCAGCCCAGGCTCGATATTGCACAGCACATTGTGGCCTACCCAGGAGATACGGGGATGAATCCAATGCTAAAATACTCGTACATACTTGGTCTCACGTTTCCCACAACGACTTGACCTCTCAAGGTCACCATTTTCCCTAAGGTAATTTGGGGACTCAGCAGCTGGTACCATTGTCCAGCGCATAACTGGGTTCGGCGTATTCATCCCCGTAGCTCTTCTGGGTAGGCCACAATGTGCTGTGCAAAATCGATCCTGGCCTGAACCCGGACTGCACCTCTCGCAGTGACGTTTAATTGTCAAGGTCAAACCGTAATAGCTATCAAGTAGGTGTTTTCGGTGAATGTTAGCGCATCACCTGGGTCACATTTCAACATGCTTTTTAATTTGTAAAATAATTTGTGTATACCAGTTATGCGCTGTGCAATGGTACCAGCGGCTGAGTCCCAAAATGACTTTAGGTCAAATGATGACCTTGAGAGGTCAAGTCGTTGTGGGAAATGTAAGACCAAGTATTTACGAGTATTTTAGCGTTGGATTCATCCCCTTAGCTCCTCTGGGTAGGCCACAATGTGCTGTGCAAAATCGAGCCTGGGCTGAACCCGGGCTGCACCTCTCGCAACGTTTAATTGACGTTTCTCGTGACGTTGAATTGTCAAGGTCAAACCGTGATGGCTATCAGGTAGGTGTTTTCGGCGAATGTTAGCGCTTCATCTGGGTCACATTTGGACATGCTTTTTAATTTGTAAAATTATTTTTGTATACCAGTTATGCGCTGTGCAATGGTACCGGCGGCTGAGCCCCAAATGACCTTAGGTCAAATGGTGACCATGAAGGTCAAGTCGTTGTGGGAAACGTAAGATTAAGTATGTACGAGTATTTTAGCGTTGGATTCATCCCCGTAGCTATTCTGGGTAGGCCACAATGTGCTGTGCAAAATCGAACCTGGGCTGAGCCCGGGCTGCACCTCTCGCAGTGACGTTTAATTGGCAAGGTCAAACCGTGATAGTTATCAAGTAGGTGTTTTTGGCGAATGTTAGCACATCACCTCGGTCACATTTCGACATGCTTTTTAATTTGTAAAATATTTGTTGTATAACAGTTATGCGCTGTGCAATAGTACTAGCGGCTGAGTCCCCAAATTACTTTAGGTCAAATGGTGACCTTGAGAGGTAAATTCCTTGTGGGAAACGTAAAAACAAGTATGCACGAGTATTTTAGCGGTGCATTCATCCCCGTAGCTCTTCCGGGTAGGCCACAATGTGCTGTGCAATATTTGAACTCGTGACCTTGCTTGACCTCTGTAAGTCAGACCGCTGGGAGTGACACCAAATGCTGCTAGGTGTAGACTACTGTTCTCTGGTGGATCTTCTGTGCAAATTTTCAGCTCAATCGGAGGTGACCCGAACCAGGGCTGAACCTGTGCTGAACCTGGTCTGAATCTGGGCTGTCTTGATGGACATATTTTTGCCTTTGTAGGCGAGCTAATTAATATTTATAGGCCAAACGACCCGTCATAGGAATAAATGGACGCACGTTTGTGTCACATGCACAATTTTGCGCTGTGCAATCGCGTTAATCACCGCTGAGAGAGGATTTTCTCAATTTTCCATCGATTTCACATTTTTAACATATTTCCAGGTCATGTGGTGTGACTGGCTTTGAATGTCACAACTAATCACTTTTTCAAAATCTGTATACATGCCTCCTGCGTAGATATGCCAAGTTCTGAATTGATCGGGAGTCCTGCTATAGTTTCTATGGCTCTGAATGATCACATGTTAACACGTGGAGAGGTGCCATTTTCAAAGTGTGGACGCTCCTGGAGGCTTTATTTGAAAATGTCACGAATAGCCATTTGGTGACATTGTGGAGCTGCCTAAGGTCAATGTTTGTGCCGATTCTCGACGCAATCCGAGGGGACCACCATCATAAAGACCGTTTTGACCACAATGACCGCAAGCTTTGATCACCCATATATCTTCTATTTTTGAATGTCACAGATAGACACATATATTTTCTGAAAGAGGAAGAAGAGCTCTAGTTGTCTGCCAAATTTCGTAAAAATCAACGGGGTCCGCCGATTTGACCTTGAACTATGAATGTCATTTTTGGACGCCATTTTGTATGTCATATCTGGAGGGAATTATTTTTTAATTGAGCCTATTTTATACTATGAATGTACACATTTTCATCGAAATCGACGGGGTCCCTCATTTTCATGACCTCA